>PVKM010003343.1:0-58321 GCA_004027735.1 Carollia perspicillata
TGAGCAGCTAACCTTATCGGGGCTCCCTTGTATGTTACTTCCTTCTTTTCCCTTGCTGCCTTTAAGATTCTCTCTTTGTCTTGGAATTTTGCCATTTTAAATATGATGTGTCTTGAAGAGGGTCTCTTTGGGTTCCTCTCGATTGGGACTCTCCGTGTTTGCTGTATTTGTGTGACTTTTTCTCTCGTCAAATTAGGGATGTTTTCCATCATTACTTTTCAAATAGATTTTCCATCCCTTGCTCTTCGTCTTCTCCTCCTGGTATCCCTATTATACGGATATTATTACGTTTCATATTGTCTTGCATTTCTCTTAATCCCTCTTCATTCTTTCTCAGCCTTTTTTCCTTTACTTGCCCATTCTGGGTGTGTTTTTCTACTTTGTCCTCTAACTCGCTGATCGGATCTTCTGCCTTATCCATCCTGCTTTTGATTCCTTCCACTGTGTTCTTCAGTTCAGCCATTGTATTCTTCATTTCCTCTTGGCCCTTGTTTATGTTTTCTATTTCCTTTTTCATGTTGGTATAGTTTGCGGTGAGCAGATTATAGCTCTCCTGTAGTTTCTGGTAGTTTATTGTCATCTCGCGGAACTTCCTGATAACCAGTTCTTTGAATTCAGTGTCTGATAGCTGACTTGCTTCCATTTTGTTTAGCACTGTTTCTGAGGCTTCCTCCTTTCCTTTCATTTGGGGATTGTTTCTTTGTCTTCTCATTGTTTGTGAGGCTCTTCTTGATAGCTTCCTCTTCTTAAATGGATTCGTTCTGGTTCCCAGGGTTTATGGTGTGAACTGCTGTGGTAGAATGCCTGTGAGATTCAGTGATGCAGTCTCCTTCGGGTATCCTGGTGTTCACCGCTTCCACCTACTCTTTTTTGTGCTCAGTTGGGGTGGGAGGTGATTCCCCATAGTTTCTTGTTATTTGCTTGGTACTTAAGCTGGATCAGGCTAAAATTCCTAGGATTTTTGCTAAGCTGCAGGCATTGAAGTAGTACCTGTCACCTTCCTGCATTAGACTTTGTCTTGGAGGAGCCTCTTCTACATGTGTTGTGTCTCCTGCCCACATAGAGCATTGTGATGTGGTGTGTAAAGAAGAGGAGAGACAGTGTGATATTTGGGATGCTCACCTTAGACAAAGGCCTTGAGCATGTTTATTGTGGTATGGATGGGATCTGGGTCTGCTAGCAGTTCTCACACTTGAAGGTTTTTCAAAGTACCTTTGGGAAGGAACACACCTTGTCATCCTTGTCCAGAGGCTTCCCGTCACATTCGTCGTGTCAGCCCTTTGAATGATTGTCTCTCCAAGCTCCAAGATTCAGGATCCTGTGGCAGAAAAGGAGGTTTTGCCAGGTGGATACCATGTGGAGTTTCTGTGAGCTGTAGGCCACCTAGCAGTGTGCATAAGTACAGGCTGGATGGCCTTTCCCTCCCTATGTGACCAGAGGTCAGGGGCCTGGCTGCAGACAGTTGTTGGTTCTCTCCAAGCTAAATGGATTTTTGTTTGGGCTCTGACACGTGGCTGCCAGGTAATTGGCAAATTTCTTGAGCCAACAAGAGAGGCACCATACCTTGTTTCAGGGAGTGTGACTCAGGGAATGTGACGGTCTCTTTAGAAATTTCACTTTACTCCGTAGTCTCTTGAGTACTTTCCTGAATGGTCTCCATGTGACTGACAGCCTGTGAAGCTGGAACAGCTGCCGTTCAGTTTGGAGGTGCAGAAACAGGGCCTGCATCCAACAACTTATTCCTGCACAGGAGCTGGTCAGTGGCCAAAGCAGGGCTCAGGCCAGCTGTATCGTCCTCGGCCACCTTTATACTGTGCTGCAGACATTTCCCAGGTGCTCAGTGTCAAGTCTGCATGTGTCCCAGTGTGGTGTGGAGTGTTGATTTGATGTGGATTACACTGTATCTGAGTTTACAATAGACTTCTCATACTGGAAACAAGGAGATTCAAGCTCCACTTAACAGTGTTTTCTGTGCAGGGACAGCCAGGTCACCTCCAGGAAGATGGTCTTCCAGGGTGAGGCTTATTGGTTACCCATTGGGTTGTGGTCAGCTGTGGAGTGGGTTGATCAAAAAGCCCTAGGGCCTGGGTTCAGACAACCTCTGAACTGTGTAGAAGGGAGGATTGCCAGCCATGAATTGTCTCCATGGCGAACAACTGTCAGGTGGTCCCAACCTCTTCCTGAGTTTAATAGTGAATGTCCAGCTGTGAGTGGGGAGGTCTAGGCTTCACAGCAGTGCTCTAGAGCCTGGCTCCTGAATGGAGGCCCCACAGTGCTGATGAAAGTTGCTGGTGGCCCCACTTTGTCTGCATCATTCCCTTGGCTAGCATGGCCATATCTGCAGCCAAGGAAAAGGCTGACCAGGTAGAAGGGCACAAGCCAGTGTAGAGCCTCTGGGATTGCCAGGATGACCAAGCATTTGAGCTTTTATTTTCATCTGTTGTGTTGGCCACAATGTCTGTTATGTTTTTTCCATACAAATGGCCATAGTAGTGCTTAGTTGTCTAACTTCATTCAAAGCAATTTTGTTAAATTGTATTGTGACAGCTGTCATATCAGCATGCATTTTAAAAAAACATAAAAATTGGTGAATTTTTATGCATCCATTTTACTAATGAAGATGGAAGAAGATGCACATTTTCAGCATGTTATGCTTTATTATTTCAAGAAAGGTAAAAACACAACTGAAATGCAAAAAAGAAAAGATTCATGCAATGTATGGAGAAGGTACTGTGACTGATTGAATGTGTCAGAAGTGGTTTGTGAAATCTCTTGGTGCCATTGACATTTTGGCCAAATAATTTTTTGCCATGGGGCTGTCTTATGCATTACAAGATGTTTAGCAGCACCACTGGCCTCTACCCACTAGAAGCCAATAGTGGGAGATAGACGACATACTCAGAATATCCAAATCAATAAAGCTATTGATGAAAATGAAAAATGTATCTTTTATTTAATGGAAACAACATAACGTACTTTTTGGCCAACCCAGTAATTTGTTATGAGGAGATAACAAAATTAGTGTTGGCCAGGGAACTCACCAAATGGGTCATGTGAAGAATGGAATGGGTCACCTCGTGCATCCTGGCAAATCTGACCTCTGTCTCTTTGTCACTAAGAGCTTTCTGGAACTCTCTGTTTCGGTGACTGCTCCTAAAGAGATGAGTCTAGTGTGCTGGGATGCACACCAGGTCCTGGTTTTCCTAACTAGTACTGAATATTGAGGCATTTTGTAACAAACATCACACCCAAACACAAGGATCCTGAGGTGCGTAGATGGTCTTGGCTGTCATCATGAAGGTGAGCTTGAGAAACACATGTAACAGAAAAGAAAACAGTATTCGGGATGACATTCCTGCCACACCTATGGGGTCTGCCATACTTGTGGGAGATGTGGGGTGGAGCCTTTGAAGATAGTGGCCTTTGAGATGCAAGTAAGGCCCATGGGCCAACACAGGCTATGTAGCATGCTTGGTCAACTGCCAGCATGGAATGTCCCTCAGACTGTCCTGGTGAGGCTTGGACCTGCCCTCACTCTGTGATAGATCACACAGAATTAGCTGGTTGGTTGTTCACAAATGAAAATGCTAGTGAGTGTCTTCTGGTAGCAAGGGACAGCTGCCTGTAACAGAGGATCATGTGTCAAAGTCTGGATCAGAGGAATTGGACCTAAAGACTTGCATCCCAAGGTTTCAGTGTTTTAATTTTAACCCTAACAATGACAGCCTATGTTGATGGACCACTTCATGGTTACATGGTACCCAGGAATGATTGGTACACCTTTGAGGGCCGCCACTTTGTAGGCTTAACCTGTACTTTGAGATGTCATCTCCGTCACAGGTCATCGTAAGCAGAGCTCTTTCCCAGTATATCAGGGTGTCATATCAGAACTCAAAGTAGCTATAATGCCTGCTTGTAAAACACTTTACCCTCTGATTTCTGAGGGTGCTTTGAAAATGTAAGAAATCCTGAATGAGTAAGCTCAGAACTCATAATCACTCTTCCCCTGGTCCTGCTGCTTCTGTGGTTGTTTTTAAAGATAATTAAGCTTTGGAGCTTGGGGGCTGTTATTCTGGAAACATTGTATTTTCTTTATGCTCTCCGTAGCTATTGTGCCTTTTCCAGGACAGGAAGGTAGGAGTGGGAGAAGGAGGCAGGTTTTCTTCGCAGGTCAGTTCAGGGGCCTCAAAACCCCACTTTCAATATAGAGACCACCAGCAGAGTTAACTCAGGGACACTGAGTGAGGTCAGTTGTTTGAAGAATGAAGTGGTTCTCCATGCACTCTCCTGGTCAAGATGCTGTGAAGTGAGCAGTGAGATCCAGTCCAGGAACTGGGGGTCTGCATTGCAGCCACACCTAAGCTATTCCAGGTGTTTTCCACACATACCCCACAGACTTGTGTGTTCACACCGAGGAGCTGGAGGGTTGAGTATCCCATGATTACGTTGCTCAGTTTTTCCATCATGAGAGCAGGCAGTCAGGATGTTTTCTTTAAATTTAACTGCTAGATAACCTTTAAATTTGTACTGAAATGTTGCTTGACGGGTTTTCAGGCAGTAGTAAGTTTTAATAGCTATTCCTGAGTCAAGCTCTACAATGCCATTCCTCTAGGCCGAGATGTTCCAGTTCTGTAGTGGGATTGGAGGAGAATTTAAGATTTTATTTATTTATTTTTAGAGAGCAGGGAAGGGAAGGAGAAAGAGAGGGAGAGAAACATCAATCGGCTGCCTTCTGCACTCTCCCAGCCAGGGATCTGGCCTGCTGGTGCCCTGACTGGGAATTAATCCAGTGACCTTTCCATTTGTGGGACGACGCCCAACCCACTGAGCCACACCAGTCAGGGTGAGAATTTAGAATTCAGTTTCAAGTAGAGATGGAAAATGTCATTTCTGGCTGTAGCCAACAGAGCATGTGGATGGAAATGCCCTGTTCACCTGCATTATGTGCCAGGGAAGGAAGTGAGTAAAATTGGCCAGCTATGTCCCTCTCACCAAAATAAACTTAGATGTGTTCTTAGGTCAGATAAGCAGCAACAGGATACTTTATGCACTTTTATCAGTTAATATAAAAAATAACACAGGATCTCTAGAAGATACAGTGAAGAGCAGATTGATCTTCAGCGCTTCAGGTGCAGCAAAAGTGGGGAACTGCCACTTACAGAATGCTTTTGAGCATGTGTTTCAAAAGCTACACTTCATACTTAAAGAGGCTGTTTAATTCCAAGTGAGTTAATTATAAAAATTACTCATCCAAAATGGAAAAGCACAAAGGCATGTGACTGTGGGAAAAGGAGGTGAAACGGTGCATGTGATTTGGTTTCTATAAAGTGTTTTCAAACTCAGACAATGAAAATAATGCACAAAAAGGAAGGCATTGGCTTTTAGGAAGATACACTTTTCTCTGTTCCTCCTGCTACGTGCAGCTAAAACTCCGGTTGTGAAGTGTGGAACAAGCATAGGAGGACTGGGAGGTGGAGAGAGAGGCAACCTGTATTGTAGGAACATCCATATCAGGCATGTCTGGTGAGGTCAGTGCAGCCACAGGCAGAGACGTGATAGGATTTTGGTTCTTCACATAGGTCCCAGAGAGAGGTACTGTGTGCCACACAGAGCCACCAGGGAAAGCACCACAGTGATCAGGAGCAAGAGGGAATTCTTGACCCCAAATTTTTGTTGGGGTGTCTGCAAGAAGGGAAGGCACAGCAGGGTGAGCAGTTTAGGATTGGCTAATTTGAATAATTCTGCAAACAGGGTTATAGGGTGGTCTGTATTTCCTGGTGGCTGGGACAATTTATATTAGGGGAAACAATTCACTTGTGTATGAGCTAGCTGCTGATTGATAGTTTTGTGTGTGATAGTTTTGTGGGCATGCCCACTTCAGGAACCCTTTGCTGTCTCTGAGAAAGGGCTAGTCCTGGGAGAGGCACTCTCCCAGGTAGCAAACCTTTTAAGGTGTCAACACATGAGAAAATAAAAACAGGATGAATACAGCATGTGTCCTGGGATTTCCTGGGAAAAGCTGGGGCTACGGCATCTGGCTCAGTAGGTGGGGGGAGTCCCCGGCATCAAAGTTGCCTGGACATTCTCTGAAACTCCTTCGGGGCATCACATTACTGCCTTCCGCACATTTTATTCAGGACAAGTTGGTAAACTGGGTGTGCCTGGTGCTTTCTGAAAAGATTAATGATTTTCATCTAACCTTCTATCTGGAGGGCAGTGTGGGAATTGAGCTGCTTTTCTAGGTGATGACTGTTGTTCAGGCCATGGCCCAGAGGGTGGCAGACACGATCTGTAGGACCCGAGGGGCAAATACTGCACTTTGCGTGACCATGCCCATGTGGGAAGGAGTGGCGCAGTGGGGTGGGGGGCAGAGAGCATGTGTGGCACCCAACCCTGAAGATCAGGACCAGAGCTGCTGGAACCCCGCATACAATCAGAGAGAGGTTCAGGTACCGGCCACTACCACCTAGAAGCATGGCCATCACCTTTGCAGGTTGATCCTTTCTGTAGATGAGCAGTGCCTGTTTGCCCCCACTGTGTTCTCCATAATGTAGTGTAGATGTCGTTCCTGCTGGTGTTGACCACCTGGGTGCATCCTAAGTGGCCTGTTCCTGGGCACTGGTTAGAAGAGCTGGTTATATTCTTTGGTTCATTCTGTCACATGAGTTTGAGATTGTCTCAGTTTTTGTTAAGTTCAACAAATTTTAACCCCATTCCTCTCTTTTGAAGCAGACTGTTGATGATGAAGCGATGGCCGTATAAATGAAGATCAAGTGAGGGGAGAAGAACGATGCCCAAGGGTGGGTGTTCTAAAACACCACAGCAAGAAGAATTTTCTCTCAGCAACGACATGGTGGAGAAACAAACAGGGAAAAAGGTAGCACTCGGCTCAGCTATTCTCCTCTTCTTTTTTTCCTCTTCTTCACTTCCTGTTCTTCCTGCTCTTCTTCCTTGTCTTCCTCTCATCCTTACTCTCTTCTCCCCTTTACCCTCCTCCTCCTCCTTGCCCAATTCTCCTCCTTATACTCACCTGTCCTCAGCATATCCACTGTGTCTAAGCAGGTGTAAGGGCTGAGAATGTCTCCTTGCCCGCAGCAGAGTTCTGTGTTTTCTTGGCCCTGTCTTTGTTGGGCCTCCCTCAGCAGCCAGCAGTGGAGAAAGCACTGTCAGATGGGTGGGTACGGAGAGCAGTGATCTTGCCAAAGAGGTCTTGCTTTGTTTCAAGGATGTACTTATTATTTGGGGACCAAAGTTAGTATTTAAATAATAAGTTTATGTTTGAGATCATCTTGATTTGGCCCCATAGTTCTGTCCCTCAGGACCACAGGATTCCTGTCGTGGTTTCAGTAAGACCAGATCTGACATTTAACCATATTTGAGTTATCCTGACTGATACCACTGCTGGATAATTTAAATTCCAGTTTGGCTTGTTCTCAGTGTGAATAAGAAAATAGGGTGTAACTCTAAAATCCTTTTATCTTATTAAAGTGCTTGTAACACTGGGCTCTGCGGTGTGCACTTCCTGTCCTGTGGTGTGGGGTGATACTGGGGTCTGGAACATACTTCCTGTCTTTCAGTGTAGAGTGACAGTAGGCTCTGAGGAGTGCACTTCTGACCTGCAGTGGGGGGAGACACCAGGCTCTGGGTGCACACTTCCTGTCTTGCACTGTAAGGCTGCCCAGTGAGCATAGACCTGAAATCAGACTGAAAAGTTCAAGCTCACGCTTTGGCATGTGTCCCTTTGTGACTATGAACAAGTCAACTACCTGCCCTGAGATGTGGTTTCCTGTCTCTACAGTAGGAACAAGAGCATCTTGTGCAGTTGCAGTGAGGTAGGATAATAGTGCTTGCCTGCTTGTGGGGTAACACCACCCTGTCATCACCGTTCTTTAATCCTGATGTTTCTTGGCTTCTTTCTCTGTCTCTCTGGATGTCCTTGTGGCTGGCCATCCAAACTAACCAGTCTGACTGTCAGCCCCAGGCCTCAGTGCTCAGGGGTTACCTCTCACAGTCCCATTACTAGCCCTTGAAGCTGCTTCTTGCAGCTTTCCCACTATGTCCCTTCTGTCCTAACACTTGGGAATGAACAGAAGTTCTGGGACTGCTTTGTGCCCACTCTCTCCCGGAGCTTCCTGCTGCTATGCCTGAATCTCTGATGATGCCCTGGGTTCAGTGGGGTGTGAGGTTAGTGTGTTTTCCACATGAGAAGATTAGCGAGGTTTAATGTGAAGTAGTTCACGAACATAGACATGCTTAGATGCTCGTCAGGATGAACAGGCAGGCCTCTGAGATCCTGATGTCTAGGCATTTGTGTCCACATATTGTATCCCACTTGCTCTGTCCCCCAGTGCCTCTTGCTATTTGTAAAAATAGGTGGGAGGTGCGGCATGGAGCCGCAGGCCGGCTGAGGCTTCCGCTTGGTCTGAGCACACATGGGAGGTGTATGCATCTGTGAGGCCTATAGACAGTCTGGGTTCAGCTTGGGATGGACGAGTGCTGCTGTGCCATGAGGGGATGCAGCCAGTGGGGCAACATGCCCTGGGAAACACGAGAACACACACTTTGGTGGCTAGGAGTCCCAATTGTTGGGCCACTTTCACACTGAATGGCCAAACCACCCTTGATAGTGTCATGGTTCCCAGGTTTCTGTATGGATTGTCCTTGCAAGAGGATTTCATGGCTGTGGGCACACGATGAGGGAGAAGCCCACCTGTCCCTCACTCTTGTGCTGAGGTCCATGTAGCCCCTCCTTCCTGATTTCTCTGCCTTCAGGCTGGGTCCTCAGGACCCCCAAACTGCTATCCCCACTGGCCCAGATCTACACAAGGTGGAATTGGGGTTGGGCCTGTCCAGAAGGGCTTCTTACTCAAGGCCAAATTGGAAAAGGCACCCAGAATCAGCCCCCACCTTGGAAATGACCGTGAGTGGGCCCAGTGGGCACCTGATCCAGGGCCTGCTGCAGGCCTCCTGCTTACCTTCTAACACAGGGCTTGTTCTGGGCTGGTTTACACTGTTTTTCTTTACTTGAGGGGAACAGACTCAAGTGGACTGAACTGGATCTGGTGTGGTTGGTGTGAGCAGTGTGTACACTTTTGCCTCAGGACATGTGTGGATTTGCTTTGCTTTGCTTTGGGTTGGGTTGGGTGTGTTTTGGTACTACCCAAGATGAAGCCAGACATTTTCCTCATAGAGGCAGGCAAATTCTAACACTGAAGATGCCATCTAATGGAGCTAGGCCCTCAGTGCTACAGGAGTTTCTCAGCTTAGATGGCAATTAATAATAGAATGCCTAGGATGTACCTGGTGGCAGTTGTGACCTGAAAGTGCCCTTCAGTTTATGGTCTGAGGATATTGGGATGGCAGAGCTCAGAGCCACAGAGCCACCATTTCTGCTGTTGACATGTGACATGTGAACTCGTTCTGCTCTATTTTCTCTCATAAACTCTCTTTTCTTCAGATACAGATCCATGTTACCAAGAGCAACATATTTTTAGATTTTTGCAGAAGAATCGTGATACAAGTTATACATTTGTGAATAGTGAAGAAAGGGCCCACGACTCTTGGCGAGAGCCCTCATGCCACATTTGGTACTTTCCTGGTGTTCTTTTGGCACGAGGTCTTCCTGCATGCACTCTTTGGGGAGTGTGGGCAGCTACATTGCAGACAGGCTCCTCCTCAGGGGCTCCTCAGGATTCTGCCCGCAGCAGACCCCAGAATCCCTAAACTTCCAAGCTGGAGGGAGCCTGAGAAGGAGCCAGTTAACATCTTTGTAGTTGAGGGTATTCTGTGCAGAAAAGCCAAGGGCTGCTGTGGTGCCTGAGCCACCCAGCAAGAAATGACACCCTGACACCCTGACCCCCAGGCCAGGGCCTCCTCACACCAACCCTTCTCTCCATCTCACACAGGATCCTTCTCCCTGTGCTTGTCACACTCTGAGGAGACTGCACAACAGCTCAGGGTTACTCCAAGCTTACACAATAGTTAAAAGTTATTTTTTTGTGTGCTAGATAAGTAGCTCTCAAACTGTGTTCTTAAACCAGCACCATCAGCATCACCTGGGAATTTTTTAGGAGTGCACACGGAATCAGAAAGGCTGAGGGTGGATGCCTGCCCTCTGTTTTAACAAGTCTTTCAAGGACATGGTGAGTGCTGTGGTCTGAGAATTGTACATGTACTGTGTGTATCGCAAGCTGTAACATCCAGGGTTTTCTTCACACTGTTCTTAGAGGAAACCATGAAGGGTGATCTGTAGACATTATACTCATCCTCTTCAAAGGCCAGTAGGCCCACCTCTTCCTGAGGGATGGGTTTTATCTTCAGGGATGGCCTTGTCAGTACTGTGAGTGGGACTGCTATAGCCCTGTGATTCAGCTCCCTTCATCTAAGAGAATTTCAAAAGTGACCTGTTTGGAAGCTGGAGGCAGGGGCGTGGTTGAAGTAGCCTTTGCTTGAGGCTGCTTCATATTGTGGCTTTTATGACAGTTCTTGGACAAGGCCTATTGTGAGCAAAGGAACATCCTCAAAAGGAGCCAGCCACACACATTTGTGTTTTTCTATAATGCCAGGTTTACTAGGGAAGACCTCCCCTATAATCCTGCAGAGTCCTACACAGGTTACACACAGGTGGTGGCGGGGGCTTACATGATAGAAGCAAACAGAGCAAAACTTTGGGAGCAAAGTCCTGGTCACTGGCAGACACTGCAGATGGAGAGGCGGGCATTGGTCTCAAGTCAGGTGGCTACAGTGGCAGCACCTGTCCAGTGGAATGGAAGTCCAGTAGGGCTCTAAGTGCGGCGTGTGGTACAACCAAACTCAAGCACTGAGTAGTTGGAGCTCTGAGTTGGTTCTGTTTTTTTCCTTTTTTAAAGTTTATTGATCAGTTTTAGAGAGAGAGGAAGGGAGAGAGAGAAACATTGATTGGTTGCCTCCAGTACATGTTCCAACTGAGGATAATACCTTCAACCTAGGCATGTACCCTGTCCGGGAATCAAACCAGCAGCCTTTCAGTTCAAGGAACTACACTCCAACCAACTGAGCCATATGGCCAGAGTTCCACTCATATTGGCGTCCAGATGGAGTCCTTATCCAAATGTCCAGACTTGTGGTTTGGGGAGTTCTGGGCCACTCCACAGCACATTCCCATTATACCCCATTACCTCAGTCTTGACCACATCATGGCTGACAGTGATTTCATGCTGGGTTGTCAGAAGCGTTCATTTGAAAGTCTGCTCTGCTTTTGCTCTATACAAGGCCACAGTAAACAGAGTCTGAAGAGCCACAGGCCCATCCCCATGCTCCTCCTGACATTTGGGATCCCTGGGAGTACCTGTTTCCACAATTCCAAAAGAAATCCTCTGAAGAAAGAGCAGGTAGTTGTGTCCTAATAATGAAATCACAGGAAGGATGATGGTGGGTCAGGCCTTCTTGGATCCCAGGCCCCTGAGAGTATCAGGTCTTTTTAGGCTTCAGATGTGCTTTCTGGTGGCAGCGAAGTTAGGTTATGACACAGATGGACTCCTGCAGTCTCTATGGTATGGAGAGACTTGGCAGTTGGGGTTTCTGTCTCTCTGTCTCTTTTGTGGGGGCAGAGAGGGAAATAGAGAAAAACCACAGATGAAATGGGACACGCCATGCTTGGGTCCCCGACTGGTCCTGGAGCTGGGGAGTCATTTACAGGTGTTCTGCTCACTTAGCCACAAGGGATTCCCCAGCTGCTGATTCAGATTGATCAGCACCTGCCTGCCCTGCACCCACTTTGCCCCTTACACTGCATGATCCTTCTCTGTATGTAGCATGTGCTCCTCTCTGACACACCTGCATTTGCTTGTCTTGTGACCTCTTCCCATCATCAGTAAGCTCTTGGGAGGAACCTCATGTTCTCACAAGGCTTTATAGACTGGGCACTCATTAGGCTTATTAGGCATTATTGTGTAGATGCTGACGCCCTCAGATGCCCAAATCAGATTTCACAAGTGCAGACAGATCAGGTCTTTGAGAAATAAGAGACACAGATTGGAAAGGAAGGAGTGAAGGTACTTTTCCTCACAGAGGGTATGATCATCTATGGAGAAAATCCTGGGAAATCTACACAAAAGCTCTAAGAACTAAGAAGTGAGCTTAGCAAGGTTGCATAATACAGAACCAGTATGCAAAGCATATTTCTGAATACTATGAAAACTTAAAACTACATTTATAGTAGTGTCAAAAATATGGATTCTTAAGGAATAAATTTGATGAAGATGTGCAAGACCCGCACCCTGAAATCTCCAAAATGTTGCTGAGAGAAATTAAGCAGAGTTAAGCACCTGGAGAGTTACACCACATACATTTGTCAGAAATCTCGCACTGTTATTTAGATACCATCTCTCCCCAGATTGATCTATAGATTCAACATAATGACACTAAAAATACTTGTTGGGGGGTTTTTTGGTAGAAATTAATAAGCTGATTACAAAGATCATATGGAAATTCAAAGAATCTAGAATAACAAAAACCAGTTTGAAAAAGAAGAAAAACGTTGGACGACATAAACATTTTTATTTCAGTCCTTACTATAGAGCAGCGATTTTCAACCTCTTTCATCTCGTGGCACACATAAACTAATAATTCTGCGGCACACAAAAATATTTTTTTTTGGCCCTGGCTGGTGTAGCTCAGTGGATTGAGTGCGGGCCTGTGAAATCAGAGGATCGCGGTTCGATTCCCAGTCAGGGCACATGCCTGGGTTGCAGGCCAGTTCCCAGCAGGGGACGCATGAGAGGCAACCATACATTGATGTTTCTCTCTCTCTCTCTCTCTCTCTCTCTCTCTCTCCCCCCTTTCCTTCCCCTCTAAAGATAAATAAATAAAATCTTAAAATATATATATATTTATTTATTTTATTTTATTTTTTGCCAATCTGACAAAAAGTAGGTATAATTTTTATTCACACTGGACAGCTATTGTGTTGGCTGTTGTCATTTTTTAATTTGACAGTCTAAGGGAAAAGAAGTCAGGAATTGTGTATTTTAAAAATTCTTATTGCACACTGGTTGAAAATTGGTGCTACAGAGATACAATAATAAGATAGTGTATAGTATTGGCCTAGCATGTCGATGAGTGGAACATAGACCCCACACATGTATGGTCAATGCTTTTAAACAAAGATGCTGCCCTGGCTGATGTAGCTCAGTGGATTGAGTGCAGACCCGAGAACCAAAGGGTCACTGATTGGATTTCCAGTCAGGGTACATACCTGGGTTGTGGGCCAGGTCCCCAGGTAGGGGGGCACGTGGGAAGCAACCACACACTGATAGTTTTTCTCCCTCTCTCTCTTCCTCCCTTCCCCTCTCTCTAAAACAAATTAATAAAACCTTAAAAATAATAATAAATAAACAAAGATGCTGAGACAGCTCAGTTGGGAGAGGGTAACCTTTTCAACAAATGGAGGTGGAAATGTTGGATTGACATATTTATGCTGTTTTTAGTGGCTAAAATAATTTTTGTTTTTAATGGATTCTTTTGCTTTTGGTTTTTTATAGATGAGTTAGTTAGCCATAGTTAGGGGTGACTGTGTCAAGTGGACCATAACCATCTTCCAAACAGTACCACAGTTTCTTTCCCCCTTTGTGTGGAAAGCACGGTGTGGTCAGGGATTACATGTTGGATTTCCTTTCCTTGGACATGGTATCTTTGGGCCCCCTCCTCAGGTTTATTGTGAGGATACATGAGAATGACAAGGGCCAACCAGGTCACCATCTGGTTGTCCATGCTAGCAGTTACCACCCTAGCAGTTTTTATGGCACACATCAAATTTAATTTAAATTTATTTGAATTTAATGTTTTAGGTGCTCCTTTTAGCATTCAGGAAATGAAAACGTTGTAATGTGTATAGTCAGTTCCTGTTACTTTACTAGTGAGGAAAGCTCAACTCTGTCCCCAGACCAGCTGCTCTGCAAGGTTCTGAACCCAGGTCTGCCCAGAGAGCTATACTCCTCCTATGCAGCTCAGGGCTGAGCCCCTACCATACTCCAGGTGCAGTGCAGGTTTTGTTTTTCCCTGTATAGCTAGTATGGTGAGAAGCTGGGATTTTTAAACTTTTTCTGAACTTTTTTAATGAAATATAAATGCATATAATATTACCTGTTTCATTTTTAAAACCTGGGATAACCTCCATCCAGATCAAAATATTCCAGCATTGCTAGCTAGCCTTCTGAGAGTTTTCCTGTGCAGTCTGAAGTAGCACTCCTGACCAAAGTGAACTCTGTTCTTACCTGTGTCACTGTAGCCAAGTTTTTACTGTTGAGATTTACATGAGGAGAACAGTTGTTCAACATTACGTCTGATTCACAGGCTTTTTCTTAGAAGCCATCTGCTCTTCCTCTTTTG
This sequence comes from Carollia perspicillata, assembly GCA_004027735.1. Lineage (NCBI taxonomy): Eukaryota > Metazoa > Chordata > Mammalia > Chiroptera > Phyllostomidae > Carollia > Carollia perspicillata. The sequence goes on from PVKM010003343.1 coordinate 14,368, forward strand.
CTGTATAGTATGCCATTGTATAAATGTTAAGCAGTTTATATATCCATTCTCCTCCTTTGAACATTTGGATATTTCGTAGTTTGGAATATAACAGAGTAATGACATGAACATATATGTACCATTGGGTTTTTTCCATAGCGGTAGATACGGTTTAATCATTTGTCAAAGTTACTGTGTCATTTCTGCAGTCCTGAAAGCTGTGAGAGTTCAGGTTGACCCACATTCTTGCTAACACTTGGTGTCAGTTTAATTTTAGTCATGCTCGTGGTGTGTAGTGGTATCCTGTGGTTTTATTTGTGCTTCTCTGTTATTTACTGATCATGAAGATGCTCTCCTGTGTTTAGAAGATGCTCTTCTAAAAGCTTTCAGTCTCTTGTTCATCTGGAATTAATTTTTGTTTTGTAATATAAGGTAGGAGATCAAGGTTTATTTTCTTTCTTTTAGATGTTCACATGGTCATTGTCACATATTGAAAAGACCTCCTTCCCCACTGTGTAGGCTGCAGGGCCTTTGTCACCAGCCAAGTGGTGTTTCAACTTGTGTTCTCTGTTCTGAACCTCTTTGGTCCTTGGTCTAGGACCACCCCTTGTGATGACTGAGAGTTTAATTTGCTGAAGTTTGCTGTTTTTCAGAATTGTTTTTACTATTTTTGACTGTTTGCTTTTCCATATACATATATTTGGAATGAGCTGGTTGATTTCCACAAAATGCCTGCTGGGATTTTGACTGGATTGCTAGTAAAGATCAGTTTGGGAGAATTACCATATTAACAATGTGAGTTTTCTTACCATGAACATATCCCTCCATTTTTATGTCGTCTTTCTCTCAGTAATATTCTCTCAGATATGGAGGGTTTGAACATCTTTTGTTAGATTTATTCCTATGTAGTTGATGTCTTTTGGCATTAATGTAACTGATTTTAATATCATCTCCTGTTTATATTAAATAAAAATCAGTTACTTCATATGTCTAGCTACTTTACATACTATTTGAAACCCTTAATTGTATATTCCTTTGGATTTTTCAGGTATACAATCAATCATTTTAAGATTCATACTTTTTTATTCCTCAGGAGAATAAAAAGGAGAAAAAGAAATCGAAACAAATCTGATCCCAGAGGGAATTTGATTTGGGGGGCCCAGATGTCATGATGTGATTGCTGATGCATCAACGTTGTTCCTTAGAGCTGTCACAGAAGAGCTGTCCGTGTTGCTGCATGCACCAGTATCTTTTTTATTTTTGTGGAATATTCCGTTTATGACCACTAGAATGAATGCATCCATTTGCTTTTCAATAGGCAATTATGTTGTTTCTTTTTCTTTTTCTTTTTTTTATTATTGTGAACAAAACTGCTGTGAACATCACTGTGCCAGTTTGTGAACAAATGCTCTCATTTCATCAACTTTAAAGTGGTTTTGCCATTTCAGTCCCACCAGCAACACCTCAAGTTCTGATTTTCCTGCCATGTCTTTGTCAACATTTGATACCGTTAGTCTTTGTTGTTTTTTAAATCCTCACCCAAAGATATGTTTATTGATCGAAACATCAATCCATTGCCTCCTATACTACGTGCACCGATGGTGTGGGAGGATCAAACCCACAACCTAGGTATGTGCCCTGACCGGGAATTGAACCTGCAACCTTTTTTGGTGTATGGGATGATGCTCCAACCAGCTGAGCAACCCAGCCAAGATAATACTGTTAGTCATTTTTATTTTAGCTATTCTAGTAGAAGTATTTATATCTCCTTGTGGTTTTAATTTGTATTTTCCTAATGTGGAACACTCTTCCAAATGTTAATTGGCTTTATGGATATTTTCTTTTGCAAAGAACATACTCATATCTTTCTCTCATTTAAAAAATGTTTTGCTTTTCAATAAACGAGGTGATTTTAGGCAACCTTGCCTAGATGCCCAATTTGTCAGGTAAGAGGACTGTAACTTATCCCCACGTGCTGAGATTTCATGTCAGTATTAACATAGAATTTTATCACAGGCCTTTTCTGTAGCTGTTGATGATCATATGATTTTCTTCATGTGGTGAATTACATTGATTTTTTTTAATTTCTTGCATTCCCAAATAATTTGTGTTATTCGTATGACCTTTTTAAATACATCCATAGGTCACATTCACTAACTGGGCCAGGACTTTTCTTTGCGGGCAGGTGTTTATTACAGTGTGGCATTTTTGCTAATGGGTTCCATTCTTCTCCCAGTTCTGTGGTGGCAAGTGTAGGTAGTGACAGGTGTGGCTGTGGCCTGACACCCCAGGTGCACTGTGGGGTGCAGTGGCGTGTCTAGCATCTGTGCAGCTCTGTCTTCTAGGGGCCCTTCCTCATCCCAGCAGTACCTGGTAGCCCCTCTTTTTACTCCAGATGCCCTTGGAGCTGGCAGCATGTTCTTGCAGAGATCTCTCTGGTCACTTGAGGGTGTCCTTCATTACTGCTAAGGTTAGTGGACGCTGTGGCTGACTAGTCTAGCTGGAGGGACCATTTGAGCCACAGAAGGAGGGAATTCAATGGTACTCAGTGCTGGGAGATAGCTCCACCTTGGAGCATCCCTACCTGAAATGGTACTGTCCACTTCAGTGGATAAGTTGGATCCAGGGTGTCTAGCACTGTAGCCAGCAAAGCAGGGACTCCTGTCTCCACACAGTTTCTTGTTTCATCAACATACCCACATACACACACTTTGCATTTTGGAATTGGGCTGCCCTAGGGCTGCTCTCCATTGGCCCCCACCGTGAAGGGCAGCCACACAGCCATTTCCTCACATTGACCTCACTTCATATGATACAACACTGCACAGGAAGCGGCCAAATTATATGCCTGATGCACACTAAGGTCTCCATTTATTATCAAGGTAGGTACTGTCTTCCATTCTACAGATGATGACATTGTAGTGCTAGACTTGCCCAAGGATGGCAAGCTGGTCAGGGTGAGGCTGGAAGTTGGGCTTGTGAGTCTTTACCCTGCAGGACAGACTAACCCTGAGACGAGAGCCAGTAAGAGGGGTGATAAGGACATGTCCTGCCAGCTCTCCAGCTAGCTCTTGCTTTGGAGTAGGTCATCTGCACTCAGCTTTACAGCTGTGGGCTCTGCTTTGGACTGATGCCTTGGTCTGCAAGATCTGTTCTGAAGGTGTCACAAGCCTGTGGTGATGGCAGAGACAGCATAAGCACTGGCGGTCATGCCAGGCCATGTGGGACTATGCAGTGGATGTCAGACAGAAAAGGAGGAGAACCCAGCCCATTTATGGTGGAAATCAAGACTCTACCTATCCACAAAACTTTTTAAGGGTCTTATACTTCATTATTGGGAAAACGAGTTTGAGGACAACTGTATCTCTGAATACTCTACTTTCTTCATACTCATGAGGATATTTGGTAGCTGCAGTTTCTCAAGACTACTCACTAGGTTCAAATCAAGAATTGGGGCCATGGAGGATCATGGACAGGGCTCAGCTGCAGCTGCTTTAACTGGCACATAAATGAAACCATGGTAGAAGTGAGGGTTTTGAGACTTTAATTTGGGATTGATATCTGAATATGTTATTTTCTTTTCTAGGATAAAGATAAAGTTTCTCTAACCAAGACCCCAAAGCTGGACCGCAGTGATGGAGGGAAGGAGGTGAGAGAGAGAGCAACCAAACGGAAGCTGCCCTTCACGGTGGGGGCCAATGGAGAGCAGAAGGACTCAGACACAGGTACCAGGAGCCCGGCACAGCCTCTGCCCCTCCTGCTATCTTCTGTCCCCTTGCTCCCTCCTGACTGCCTCCAGGTCATCCTCACCTGGACCCTTCCCACATCATACCTGCCAGACTCTTCTCTTCCACAGAAAGTGTCCTTGACCCCCATATTCAGGGGTCTGCTGACCCTGGCCTTACCTGGCAGGTGGTCCCAACCCCATTTGAGGAGTCCTGCTGGAGACCTAGGGGGTGGCCCAGAGTGAGGCCTCACAGCTCCTTCTCCACTTAACCTGATTTGTTCAGGGCTACTTGGGGATGATAGGGAAGATTAACACAGAGAGAATTCACATAAGTATATAAAGCAGAAGTGCCCCCCCCTCCCCTGGCATGCCCAGGGGACCTCCCATTGTGTGTTCAGTTGGTGAAGCTATGAGGCTTTCAGGCATTTCTGGCTCTTTTTAGTCCCCTGAAAGTTTTTCCTTGGAGGATAAACATGTTTTTCCCTCAGAACTACAAAAACACATAAATTAAACTCAATTATTTGAAATAAAAACCAAAGGGACAGCTGAAAGCAGGACCCAGTGCAGTCTTCTTGTGAGTGCAGGTCAGCCCTGGGTGTGATATGCATGTATGTATATGTCTCTGTGTGAATGCATACATGTGTGTACACATGTGTGCGTGTGAGCTGTGTGCACACATGTGCATGGGAGTGGGGGGTGTTTGCATGTGTGCGTGCATGTGTCTGTGCCTTTGAGTGTGTGCTCCTGAAAGGTTAATAATACTGGGTGTGTACACTTTCAAGTTGGTACCATGTTGAACTGCTCATTGGGACCTGTGCTGTGTCCTAGCAGTAACCCGGCCTTTCCTGCCAGCCCACACTCTCATCCTCTTGATCCTGGTGCTCAGGGGCCCTCCCAGCCTTCTGATCATCTGACTGCTCTGCAGACTTGTAGGCCAGTCACACACAGGCCAGGGGTATGAAAGGGCACAGGGCACGCAGAGCACACAGAGCTGTGAGATGGGGCATGGATTGGGGCTTTCTGCATGTGGGGATATGTATCAGATATGGACACAAGATAAACATGTAAGAAAATTGGGAGAAATGGCAGAGGGAGGAGCCACAGAAAAAATTGTCAGTGTCAAAGCTTTCACTCAGGAGGTCATAGGTCCCTCACCTACACCTGCCTATACAGGTACTCCTCAAGTGAATGGGTTCATGGTAGCTGGGTAGAGACTTTGGTTAGTTAAAAGCCAGTGAAATGGGTTTGGTTTTGCTGGCTGGGATATGAGGAAGGTGGTATGGGCTCTGTGGGGTCCTTCAGGCCCATTGGACCAAGCCCATGGCTTCTGTCACTGAGCAAGCACTTTGGGGATGGGGAGGAGTGGGTGTGCAAGGGGAAGGGCGAGTACTCTATGGAGCAGTGGAACAAAGGCATGGCGTGGGTATGTATGGACATGGGGCTTCTGCTGGAATGAAGGGGTGCTTACAGAGATTCTGTGACTAGGGCTTCAGGTCCAGAGATCAGACCAAGCCTGATACCCTCTCCTGTTTTTGGTGTCCATACCAGCTCTGGTTGTGGAGGGTGTGCTGTAGCTGTTGGTTATTGGCTGTCTGGATGCTGAGGGTGTGGCAGTTGGCACCAGACCTTTGGGATGGTTCTGTGAGTCCCTGGAGCTTTGCTTGCATAGTCAAGGAGACAGTGTTAGAGCTTCCACCTCCTGAGACACTGTGTCACCTGAGCAGCTGTATTCAGCAGAATGTGCTTAGGGACAGACATTCTTGGCTGCCCACTCTGTCTGGTTGGCAGGATTCTTTGAGGGTCTGTTTTATCTTTTTTTTTTTAAGTTTTATTGACTTTATTGGGGTGATAGTGTTAATAAAACTACATAGGTTTCAAGGCCCATTTCATCTTGATGGTGGCTTCTTGGGTCTGTGTGCTCCAGCAGGCCTCACAAATTAGTCTGTTGATAGCTAGCATCTTAGCAGGAGGTGTCCACGCTGGTTCTCTGGGGTATCCAGAAGATTCTTGGGGCACTACAGGAGTGCTGACACTTACATTCTGTCAGGACCCAGGTAGAGGCAGGGAGGAATGTCTATTGCCTGTCTATGTTTATTTTCCTTTGGGGGCTGATTTTAATAACTTTATATACATCTGCTCAGTTAATGTGACGAAACTAGATTTTCCAGTGAGATAATTCTGGTACAAGGGTATGTCAAGTATCACTTGTATAAGGAGCCTCTAAAACCAGCTGATGTTTGTGCACCATGCACAGCAGTGGGAGGCCCTCTGCCCAGGCCTCCCTGCGCCAGCCATGATTAGTTTACCTGTTACTTGTCTTCTTCCCACTTGCACTTCCCAATAAGCAGGCTACCTGAGCTGAGCATTAATTCTGCACTACTGAGGAGCATTTCTTGCTCGGAAATGGGGTGAGATGGAGTCAGGCCATTTCTCTTGAGAGGCACAGACCTCTGGCGGGTGCTGCCCCCACTGCAGTTCTGTAACTGAAGGAGTAAGCCACACAGGGGAAAATTACTGACTCTGACCAGTGGCTGAGATAGAGAGACTCTGGCCCCTGGTGGTCCGAGGGAGAGTCCTCAGGAGTGACAGACCTAATGGGAGGCTGCCTTGCACTCTGCTCCTGCGTGTTCCTCCTGCGCCCTCTGCTGGGAAGATGTGGCTTTGCACTCTCTACAAGGGGAACACTGCAGAAGGCTCCAGAAGTTGGGGCTCTTGAATGGTAAATAGGGAGTTTCCTCAGCTGTACCCTGGGTGGACAGAGACCACTAAGCTGCCTGAGAACCTTCTTCTGTTTCCTAGACTCTCAGGAACTGCTGTGCATGACCCAGCCCACAGGAGGCCTGTCTCTGCAGCACTTAGTCAGGGCTGGGGGTGACTTGCCAAGAACAACACCCATCTGTGGTGAAAGCTGGAAATACTCTGCACATTCAAGCCCAGGCAAAGCAAATTCACCCTGACATGGTTTGTCATTTTAGCTGCCTGCAGAGCACCCTGGACAGCTTGTGTTCATGTGAATATGAACGTGTGTCAGGAACTACTGGCCAGAGCGTGACCCAGCGCAAGGTCTCTGTTAGGGCTGTGTGCAGGCAGCACATGCTGTGTCTTGGCCCCTCTGGCCCAGTTTTTCCCAGGCAGGTCATGTGAGGAGGCTCAGCCTGCCCAAGCGCCTGCTGCTGACTTGCTGCTGGTTTTGGTGTAAAGCATTTTACCACTTACAGTGTTCATGATGAACTCATATGATGTCTGGAACCTGCTTCAAATTATACTATTCTGTTTACTTTTTATATGTTTAAATCTTTCCATAACTTGAAAAAAAATCTATAAATATTGTTCAGATTGGTTTAGATGATTACCTGCCCACTTCCGGCCTCCTATATAAGCCTTTTAAGCCATTACAGTTTTCTATCCCTTAGTCTGAACATTAGCCTGCTGCTTCCTACCCGGAACCACAGGTAGGCCCTGTATGTCCCCAGAGGCCACATGAGCCTCTCAAGAGCTTCTCTGCTAGAAGCATCAAGAGCTGGCAGCTGCCTATTATCAACACTTGAATGTGTCTTTGGACTGAAGAAAAATCAAACTTTTCTTATTTTGCTTTTACCTTGTGAATAAAACTAATCTGGTCCTGAAATGTGAACACATTCATTCAGTGTTCAAAGTCGGAGGACACTTATGAAATCATGATCACCCTGGCTCTATAAGATGGGAAGGTACTGGCTGTTGTGACTTCTCAAGGGCTGTCACCGGTTTGTGAAATGAAGACATTATCTCTGCCTCTGGCACCTGCAGAATTTCTTGGAACTTAATATCATGCCCTCCTGATCATTGGAGGTGACTTTTGCATGGTGATAAAGGGGCATCTGCTCACTACTGAGTGCTGGACTGTGGCAGAGGGAGAGAAAGATGGCACCGCGGGGAAGCGAAACCTCTGGCTGTAAAGGGTACATGCCACCCACAGGGTGACCCTAGGAGTTCTCAGGATTTAGCTGATGCATTATGACAAGACTCCCAAAGCTAGAAGGATGGGGGTAGGATGCTTTAGCCACATGCATTAGGAAGCCCTGCCTCAGTCTACACTGAATGCCTGATCACCTCCCATCTTCAAAGCAGCGTCGTGAAGAAGAGCAAAGCCAGGCCTATTTCTCTGTGACTCTTGTGCTATGTGGCTAGACTTAGGTTCCGCCCATTTCTGACCAGCCACTGCCATGGAATAAAGACAAGTTTTATTACAAGCAGAAGAGAGATGGGATGTGCACATTGGTGGGGCTACAGAGCAGGTGAAGGGAGCCCAGTACCTGTCCCTCCCATGATAGAGTGTAAGGGTGAAAGCCCCATTTTCTGGGGAACCACATTTGGTCACTCATAAAGAATCATATCCAAGTTAAATATTTTCATATAATTAAGAATTCCTCTGTTCACGCTCTTTCCCACTCATTTTTTCTTCTCTAAACTTGAACAGCTTTTTCTTCTTCTACAAAGAGTCATTTGGGACCAACAAAGGAAGGAAGGTTCTTTGTATTTAAAATTCTCTTATTTCCCCCAGTTGCAGAAATGGCGTGATTCTACAGAGTGTCACAGCCTCCCTCAGGGCCCCTTGGCAGGTGCACTCCAGCTTCAGTGATTTTCTGGGAGGACTCACAGGACATTTCTTGTAGTCCTACCCTTGACCATAACTAATTACAGTGACAGGGCATGAAGCAAAGACAGCTTCTGGCCCTCCCCCCAGAGTCTTGGGACTGTTTGTGTCCACAGGTTGTGAGGACACTCAGAGGAGTATAGTCTGTGAGGGAAGGCCATAGAGGGGAGGGCACAAGGTGGGCACAGGAGCCTGTTTAGATGCATCCTGGTGAACACTGTGAGACTTGGGGTATATTTTTTAACTTGCATGTCGTTCATTGCTTTTATGTATAAGTCTCTAAACCGTGAGGAGTTTGTGGTTCTGATGTGTGAAGTTGTGGGGGGGCAGGCTCTCAGCAAGTGCTTCAGTCAGCTCTTGGGAGGAGTCTGCATCAGGACATGGCCTCTCCACCTGTGCTGTTCCCAGGGCTGCGGTCAAAGACCTGTGTGGGCAGGCCCAGGGATTAGCAGGATTGATGACATGGTTCAGGCATGGTTGTAAGTTTGAGTTAGTGAACTCTCTCTCTTTTTTAAAATTCTCAATATGCATTGGTGTAGTGAAAGGGATAGGCAGTGGTTGGGAGACTGTTGTCTATCTCTCAACTGTTGCATTATATTATGCTAATATTACTTATGTTCTGGCTTGCTGGTTGGGATAACCCTCACTGAATTCCCATGAGCTGGTCTAACTGCTTCCTTCTGGGATGAAGATTAAGACCAGAGAAGAAGGGACCTGCTGAGTCACACAGAACCCCTCTTTTTAAAATGATGAATGATGGTAACTTCTATAAAAAGAAATTGATACAAATCAGGAAGTTGGAAGGAGAAGCCAGTCACAACTGCAGCCTAACGTTAGACAACGTTCTACCATGCTGGTTAAGTGGGAGAGTGTTCTGCTTGAGTCCTTGGGTATTTCATCTTGCTGCATTTGAAAAATTGGAGTGTAATGCTTAGGTAAATGTGACAGTCCCTTATGCAGGTCATTATCTAACTTTTTTTTAAATTCATTACCTAATTTGGATCATCTGTCTAGTGTATGGACTGTCCACAAATTAGGCTTCTCGGTGTGACGTACTGGATTTCATGGCTCTGAACACAAAGGTTAGGCCACGTGTTTGTTATAGAAGGCCTGCTCCGGAGGCCCGGTGAGATACGAGGGCAGCAGCTTCCTCAGTACCCCAGCACTCCACTCACTGCAGACCTGAGTTTTACCTGACACTGTATTGAACTTTGTGGTTTCACAGTAGCACCTCTAAAGATGCTTTCCCATGGAGTAGAGTCAAGGTGGTGTTGACATCTTAGGATTTTATGGTGGGTCGCAGAAGTTACAGATTTCTCTCTCAGCTGTTTCGTAGACTGTGTCTCCTGGAAAACCCCTCTGCTGGAAAAGCCTAGGAATTAGAGATGGTGAGTGAGAAACATAACAAATGAACATCTGAAGTTCCCAGCGGCTGAGAATAGTAATAGTTGAGATTCATCTGTGACCTGGCCCTCACCTACAGGTCTGCTGGGGTGGCAATGGACACGCCAAGGGCCTCACAAGTTCAGGCCGATGATTGGCCACACCTGTGGACACTTTGAGCCAGAAGACACCATCCTCACTCAGCTAAGGCATTTGTCTCTTCCAGCTGGTGTCTAGAGGGCGAGGGGCTTTGAGAAGCTTCCTGAGACTAACCTACCCTGCCCTCTCTGTAGGGGTGTCACTTGGATGTGTGCTACCTTACGGTGTTGGAAATATCTTGTGCTCCCTCCACTACTAGATCAGGGATGGGCATCTCTGCACCTTCCTGGGACCCAGAGTTCAGACCAGTATCAGTTCCCAGTCAGAACTACAGACCATGGTGAAGGAACCATCCTGAGAGAGGTTCAACCCCAGGGACTTTATGCCTTTGGATGATTAGAGAATGTAATAAAAGAAAAAAATGAAAACATGAGCAGAGAACAGGATACTGTCAAAAAAAGATCATGTAGATTTTTTAAAAATACAAAATGGGACATATGGAAATGAAAATTGTCACTGAAATTAAAACTTAATAGGCAGATTATATAGCTTATAACGTAAGAAAGAATTAGGGAGTTGGGTGTTATAGCTAAAGAAATTGCCTAGACTTAGGCATAGAAAGAAAAAGAGACAGGAAACGCAAAAGACATTAAGAGATACATGTGGGCAGTAGTGGGGAGCTCAGGTGCAGTGGTAGCACTTAACCAGGGAGAGAAGTGGGGGCACTGGTGCTCGGAGAAGACAGAGAACTCCTTTCGTCTGTGAAAACAGGAGTCCTCAGTGGAGGGAGTGTAGTGCATTATACACAGGGGGGAATACTTACACATGTAAGTATTTTGAATCTCACAGAAAAATTGTTTAAAATAGCCAAATAGAAGAGACATTGCCTACAGATAGCAAGCCAGCCTCCCAATAATATTGTGGAGGCCGGCACCACCCCACAAAACTGGGCACTCCTGGCTGACTCTGTCTAATGGGGAAATCTTCCCCTAGATGCTTACTCTGTGTCCTTGCTGCCACAATTGACTGTAACTCAGGTCTTTTCTCTAGTGGATGCATCTGGGTTCTGTTGGGGAGTGAGACTCAATTGCAAGACGTGGACTCTGGACACTAACTCCCTCATACAAAGGTCTCTCAGCAACATCTGCCCTTAGGAGCCCCCAGTCCCCTGGGAAAAAGGCTCTGTTCTAGTTAGACAGCTGCGCACAGAAGGAGCGTGTTCCAGAAGGGGTAAGATGAGGAGGAGAGAGGACTTGAGTAGGAAACCGGTGACAACCTGGGGATGGTGGGGATTCTTGCATTTGCCAGCTGGGTGACCACATACCAAGAAGGTCTAATAAAATGTTCATCAATTCACAGAGACCATAAGTGAACATGCACAAGCATGTTGGCACTGTAGAGATACAGGGGACTGTCACGTCACCATGTTTTCCTAAAGATGCTATGGGGGACTGGCCAGACTCATGTGAAACCATCTGTTATTCATCAGCCTAAGAGGAATGCCACAACTAACATCCGAATACCAGGAACACAGTAAGAATGAGGAAGACAGCAGACAGGCTTGAGGGAACAGGAGGCAAGAATCCAATAAGAAGACAGCCCTGCTCTGGCTGGTAGGATCTTAGGCCCAGCTGTTTCCCATCCGTGCTTTTCTTCACTCCGCCTTCCCTGGAGCTCTGCCTCTGGCTGTCATCAGCCCTCAGAGTTCTTAAAAGCATGTGGAAGCTGCAGACCACAGTCCCCACTCTGCAACCCTACCCCCTCACCCCCAAGTCTAAGCCTGGAGGACATTTCATAGACCACTTGTTGGAGCCACACCCTCGACCTGCACTTGCTGATTGGCTGTCACATGGAACTACCAGATTTCTGCTCTGCAACTTGTCATATGCCGTTTGGAATTCATATAAGTTCTACTTTGTTTCCTGTTCGATATTACAAACAAAAAACTAGCAGAATGCCAGAAGAGGTTGCCAGTTACCCCAGGTATTCCTCCTCTTGCCCTATATCCAGTACTGCGCTGGCCAGTGAGGGCATGTTGCCCGCTTGGGATAAGAGGCAGATTTTGCGGTCTCACCTGGAGTGGCCTCTGGGTTGGCCCTTGCCAATAGGACACAGTGGGCCAAGGGGTCTGTAAGGACGGCATTGGGACTGCTTCCACAGCATGTAACAACACCCTGTGTGCACGTTGACCCTCAGCTCCATGGCTTCATTGAGGCTTCATTTAGGCTGGGTCAGCACGGAGAGGCTCCCTCTGCAGGCAGGGCTTCCACTGGCAATCCCTCCATCCTGAAACTCACAGCCTGGTCAGACTCAGACTTCTCTAGATGCTGGTAGCTTTGGGAGCTTGCAGAAAATATTTCACCACTGAGAAATTGGCATCTTAGATCCGATTACATTTTTGGGTTTCTCCCTGTGTTGGGAAACATAAACATAACCTACCCTGTAACTTACCCTGGGTCCACCCAGCAGCCCCAGCATCTGCACATAGCAGAGAAGCAACGCTTTTACCAAATGTCACCCACAACCAGGAGTTCTCTACACTGCTTTTCTCAGGTTTTGCTTTCATCCCAGGGAGCTTCCTGTCTTCAGACTCTAGGTGAGGGGGAAGCAGTGGCCCTCTTGAACTGTGTGTGCTAAGTTGGGGCATGGTGGACACGAGAGCCTAACAGGCTGGAAGCTAAATGTTTGAGACCAAGCAATGCCTCCTGGGAGATTAGGCAGAGTGTTGGGCACAGGCATGTGCCTTCTGCACTCCTGCAAGGGGACTACAGTGAACACTGAGAACCCTGTGCTGGAAACACCTTCTCAGTGGTGGAGCATCACTGCCCTGTCCATGGAGGGGTGCTGGTTGGTTTGTGCCTGTGGAGAACTGCCAAGGAGGTGGGTGCAACCTTCCCACTGGTCTTTTTTTCCATTATTATCTGTACCTTGGCAATGGGAAGCTCCGCTATCTTTATTACTGAAATATGTCACATAGGCAAGTAGCAAATAGCCAAATGGGAAAACATAGAGAAGGCAAGCAGAGTGTGAGGTGTGTGCAGAGATTGAAGCACTCAGCTGTGTAAGAGCATTTAAACCAAATGCCCAGTTTGGATATTATGAAATCCAGTCACTTTAAAAGTGGGGTGTAGCTTCTTAGAATTTAGTGGAGTTACTGGGTCAGAACTAGTTTGTCATCCTGTGCAGAGGCTTCCTCGAAAGCCCTTTATACTGGAATGTACCATGAGGCCCTGCTGTTTGGAAAGAAGGTTGTAGGCAGAATGGGGGGCACATAAGCCAGAGTTCATCAAAGAACATTTTTTCCTGGAATTTACTTTCTTTCTCAAACTTCTGCTTATGGATTTGTTAAAGACTGTTGCTGGGGATGGTGACCTGTGGTGCCTCCGTGTTCACCTCAGTGCATGAATCAGCATTCTCACCAAGCCAATTTAGTTTTTAAAAAGACAGTTTAAAATAGTTTTAAGAAATAGTTTATGGAAAATTCTCCTTAAGGAAATTAAAAAATGATGGACATATTTGTGAGGCCTAAGGTGGTGAACTGTAAAAGGGATATTGTTCTGGGAGGGAGTGGACAGGGTGGACATGTGATCTGTTTAGTCATTGTTTCACAGATGTCACCACCTCTCTAGGGTCAAGCCCTGGCCAGGGGGCCAACTGATTGACCTCGAGAGGGGCTCCTTGGATATGCTGAGTGGGAATCAAGGGAAACACCCCTCCGAGGAGAGTTTCAGAGACCAGCGTCTCTCTTTCTGCCTACAGCTTTGCACCCCATGACCTGGAACACTGTGCAGTTTCTTGGCTCTGAAGGGGTCTCCACCCCAAGAGCATGGGCTGTGGGGGAGGGGGTGGGTTCTGAGGCTCTTGATGGACCCCAAATTTCCCCCAATAGGAGTGCAAGGTGAAGGAAGAAGGCAAACTTTTGGCTCCTAGAATTGGGGGTATCTTTTCTCTCCCTCAACCCCTGCCTCTTTTAAAAGAAATAGCACATGCAATCTGTTCAAAGTTGACAGGGTATTTTATAATGGGTGAGGTAGGTGGAGGATTTGTTCGTTATGAGGAGGCTGAGACGGGATGGCCGCGCTGTTCCATCGTGTCTTGTTAGTGCTCTGTGTTGATGCCTTTAGATGCCTCCAGCTCAGTCCATGTCGTGGTTCAAGGCGGGTTCGCTCCTCGAAGCGCCATGGCATGAAATGGAGGTGCCTAGAAGCAAGAAGAAAGGTACAGTACTGCAAGTCGGCCTTGATCTGTTTATGTATTTCTAAACTATGTTTGCCATTTTATGTCTGTACTGTTTGGAGGTGGGACGGGAAGGAAGACTTGAATTACAGAAACATGTATTTAATAGATGGAGACCTGTCCTGTGTGAGCCAGGACATTGGTGATCAGCTGTCCCACCGCCTTGCACATAATCGGTGGTTTGGGGAGGCACCTGCAGTGGAGTAAATGGTTGGTGGGGGCTACAGCTTAGCAGGCTTCATTGGCTGATAACAACGTGTTGGAATTGTGTCTCATGTTTACTGCTGGAAGAGGTGATGATGGGCAGCAGGAGTGCTGCCAACTCTGTTCTTTCCCTTCTGTGAGGTGGGAGGCAGGGGCTCTGAAATGCCAGCTAAGACTCTGGGTTCTGAGGACTCCATGGCATGAAATCTCCCCCCTCTCCTCCACCACCTCACAGAGAAGCAGGGTCCTGAGCGGAAGAGGATTAAGAAGGAGCCTGTCACCCGGAAGGCCGGGCTGCTGTTTGGCATGGGGCTCTCTGGAATCCGAGCCGGCTATCCCCTCTCTGAGCGCCAGCAGGTGGCTCTCCTCATGCAGATGACAGCCGAAGAGTCTGCAAACAGCCCAGGTGAGCTCCTGGGTGGTGGGTGTTTTCTGGGACTGGAGAGTCTCTCTACATGGAAACGGGTACCTATGCAAAGGCATCTGCTTTCCCTCGCAAAGACAGCCCAGGCCTTGGAGGTTTCTACAAAGCAGGGACACCCCCAGGCCTAGCCTCACTGGCTCTACCCCTAGTAATGCTCTGCTTGTCATTTCCTTGTCCTGCAGTAGATACAACACCAAAGCATCCCTCCCAGTCGACAGTGTGTCAGAAGGGGACGCCTAACTCTGCCTCAAAAACCAAAGATAAAGTGAATAAGAGAAATGAGCGGGGAGAGACCCGCCTGCATCGAGCTGCCATCCGAGGAGACGCCCGACGCATTAAGGAGCTCATCAGTGAGGGGGCAGATGTCAACGTTAAGGACTTTGCAGGTGAGCGCTCACAGCACCCAAGAGATGGCAGGGCAGGGGGAGCCTGCAGCAAGTTCACAGGAGGATGTGAGGCTGGCCTCCCCAGAAATGTGGAGACCTTTGGCTAAGTGTCATCATCCTAGCAGTCATAGCCTTGCACCTGGAATCAGCATGACAGGAGTAAGAGCCAGTCCCTGAACCTATGTGGTTCTGTGAGTGTGTTCTAGCTGCATGGGGCAGACCCATACTCTTAACACTGGTATAATTTGCCATTTCTGAGGTAGAGGAATTGGTGTTTCTTGGAAAGTATTTCAAAATAGAATAATTTCATTTTTCATTATTTGTAAGACAATTGAGGAATTTTTAGCTATTTACTCAGCTGTAGTATATAAACCCAAATTCTGTACTAGAGGATTCATTCTTCCTGGCTCCTTGGGGTAGGAGAGTATCTCTGGCATGTTTAGGAAGAAGTTATGTTGTCCAGGGACACCTTCCCATGTCCCATGTAAGAAATGTCACCCCAAGACACTCCTTTTAATACTAAAAGACAAGTGGATTTGCCCCCCTGACCGTCTGACACACGCTGAGGTAGGGCCCTGTGATTACAGTTCACTTACTCCTTTTTTGCATAAAATACTTCAATTATGCCATGGTGCATCATCAACAGATTCGAGTTGGTTGTTGAAGGTGAATGAGAACATAAGATTAGCAAAGCAGTCCTCATACAGAAAACTTGATTTTTCCTGTTGCCTTACTTGATAGGTTATCTGACCAAAACCTAATTTAACATAATTTTTTTAAGTAATTTTCCTAAATCAAAAATTTTTTCAAGAATATCCATAACAGTTTTATTCTTAATAACAAGAGACTGAAAACAAAAGTGTCCATCAATAAATTTATGTATAAATAATTTATGATATATGCATATAATATTCCAATAAAAATTCTGATATACATACATAAAAAGAAAAGAGCTTCTGTTATTTTAGTTGGATCATTGAAGTACTTCCTTAATTTTCAGATTTGATTTTTTTCTCTGCTGTAACACATGACCTTTTTCTATCATGCATTACTTTATTTGTAGATCCCACTGCTCTGTTGTCTCTTGTTAGCACATTTCCTAGTACATTATTACAACCTGCCTTCATTCAAAATTCCTTTGCTGTTGTTGTTGTTGTAGTACTAAATCAAGATTTTCTTCACAGCACCAGAGTTTATGTCCAAGGGAGCAGGCCCTATGTGCACATTGATGTGTGTGGCCACTCTGCCTGGTAGCCAATTGAGGCTCTGGGCTACCGCCAGGGAATTCTCCCTGTGTGGCTTCATTGGTGTGCAAAATGGGAGTTTTTTCCTCCCCATGTGTTGATGGATGAGCCAGGCTGAGGCTGCCTCTCATGATGCTGTGTTCACCAGTGCTCTACCCTTTTGCTCGGGATTAATTCTGCAGGTGGTTAACCTGTAGGGTTAACAAGCCAGATCTCCCTGAGCAAACGAGGCACCACAGTAAAGCACATTCAGACCTTTAGCCTTTCAGTTCAGAACAACACCCTCCAGGGCTTTGTCCTGTCATCAGCATCCTTGGAGTGTTGCCTTGAGACAGGAGTGACATTCCTGAAGATTAAATAACATATGTCCTAAGTGTCTGTTTCCAGGCTGGACAGCACTGCACGAGGCATGTAACCGGGGCTACTATGATGTTGCCAAGCAGCTGCTAGCTGCAGGTGCAGAAGTGAACACCAAGGGCCTGGATGATGACACACCCCTACATGATGCTGCCAACAATGGTCACTACAAGGTGGGTCTCCCATCTGACTTCCACGGCATTCGTAGCTCCAGTCTCTGTCCTCGTTGCCCTTCATGTTTCCTGGGTGACTGAGAAGTGAGTCTTTGCCCTTCACCATAGCTGTTTTCTCTGACCAGCCCAGCTTTCTCATGATCAGTCAACGCCTTAGATGGCCCCTTGCACTTCTGACAACCAGTACCATCTGCAGTGTGTGTGAAAGGGCCCTGCTTTAGCCATGCAGGTGTAGTTGGATTTTAGTAGGTGAATGATCATACCCATGAAGAGCAGGTCCTTGTTGACTTCTACTGGACCCTGTCCTTGTTCCTATGGTCCTGGTAGACTAGGGAAGGCCTTGACTAATGCGATGCTGAGAGATGTAGCCAGTCCAACAGCAGTGAGTACCCTAGTACATTGTTTCTCCTGAGAGGACTTGGCCTCCTTGGGGAAATGACTGCCTCCAGGTCTGAAGCAGGAGGTGTACATGATGTGCCTGGTGCATCTTGGGCTGCCAGAATGCAGGGCAGTCACAAAGACGAGGCATTCTTGCTACAGTCATTACCAGAGCCATCTTGAAGAGGCTCCTGGCCAAAGAAGGCACAGTTGAGCATGGTAAGGATGATGACATCAATAGACCAGAACATACCATGGCTGTTTAAATTCATAATGCTCCTTGTGGCAGCTTTGCCTGGTTACTTTTAGCAGATACCAGGGAACCAGGAAGCATCAAGAGTATGATGAGCATAATTTGATAAGCCACTGCAAGGGAAAGACACATTGGGAGGGTGTTCTGAATTAAAAGATTTCTGAGACAACTGGAGAAATCTGAATGCTGATTATATATTTGATGTTAGGAATTCCAGTTAACTTTTTAGGTAAGATAATGGCATTGTATTTTCTTGTTTTTTAAGGACCCTTTTAGAGAAATAATAGGGAAAAAAAAGAATGAAATGTCTGTGATTTGCTAAAAAGAAAATATCTGGAGGAGTGGGCAGGTGTGGATGACATGAGTCTGGCTGTGAGCTGGTAGGTGATGACGTAGGGAAGAAGGGGGTCATCATTTGAATCTCTGTACTTTTGTAATTGTCATTTTAAAACTTCCCATTATGGAAAATACCAAAGACTGTGGAAGCATGGTAAGGGAGACAGAATAATGGCCCCTGAAAGATATGTCCATCTTGATCCTGGAACCTGTGCCATGCGACCTCACATGGAAAGGGGACTGCAGGTGGGAGAAAGTGCAGAAACATGAGATGGAGGATGATCCTGGATTATCTGGGCCAACTCAGTGGCCTTCAAGGGTCCCGACAACAGAGACCCTTCATAGCTGGGTCAGAATTGCAAGCAGAGGCAGAAGGGAGGACATGAGGGACACCTGTCTGCACTGCTAGCTTTAGAGGCAGGGGCCTCCAGCAGCTGGCATGGCCCTCAGCTGTCAGACAGCAAGGACAGGGAACCAGAGTCTGTCCTCCTACCCCCTGCCACTGCAAGGAACCTTACATGCATGGAAAGGAAGGAGCCAATACCACATACCAGCAGGGTCAGTGGGGCTGATTTTAAACTTTTGACCTGCAGGATATTGTAAGACGAAGGTGGTGGTGATTTGTTAGAGCAGCAACAGGAGGTTGTCTAATGAAGCAGTAGAAACTGTAACTACTGAATAAAAATAGAGTATGTGAATAACAAGAGTTTATATCTGTTGTTTTTAAAGATTCTTACACCATACTCTCTGGACAAAAGTTGAGACTGAATTTAATGTTTGTGCTGCTTGAGTCCAGTGAATCAGCTGTCCTGGGCAAAGAAGCACAGGTTGCTGATTATAAACAATTGAGCAGAGCTGTTGAAATGTCAACTTTGAGTGTTTCTGTCATTCACATGACCATCCATACCCATGTAAAATAAACAGTTAAGAAATAATATTATTTTCTGAAATAAATGAAAACATAAACCTACTCGAAGCTTGGTCTTTGTTTCCTCTATTATATAGAATCCCTCTCCAATAAAAATCTATACCCCAAACTGCTAGAACCCTTTCTATGACCACTGATCCCTGCTGAATGGTGAGCTCATTATTGGCAGAAGGGTAGAGCCTATGTGAGATGATTCTGGGAAAGTGGGCAACTCTTCACGAGGGAAGAGGTTGTCTGTGGGAGTTGGGACTGTTCTACCTGTAAGAGAGCCTGGAAGGGGTGCTAGGACTCCATCAGGGTCCTTCCTGTGGAAGAGGCATGGTCTAGAGACCTTACCAGAAAGTGCTGTGCACACAAGTTCTGGCCCTCAGCCTGGGGGCTATTTTGTGGTTCAGCTCAAGGTTCTCTGAACAAAGTATAGTTTATAGCACAGTCACCATTTCTCAGAACACACCCTCACACATGCGCTACTGTCTTAACAGGTGGTGAAGCTGCTGCTGCGGTATGGAGGGAATCCTCAGCAGAGCAACCGAAAGGGCGAGACACCACTGAAGGTGGCCAACTCCCCGACCATGGTGAACCTCCTGTTGGGCAAGGGCACCTACACATCCAGTGAGGAGAGCTCAACTGGTCAGTGGCTGGGCACCAGGCCATGTGCAGGGTGGTGGGGGGAGCAGGGTGTGTGACACTATGGGCTACAGGCCTCACAGTACTATGGTGATGTCAGAGGCAATGTTGGCTTTCATCTGCATATCAACACACCGTGTCTTAGCCTCCTAGACACGTGGCACACACAGGGACTCCTGGACACTGAGGACCTGGTGTTTTAGTACCAAAAGCCTGCAGGCTTATCCTAATATGCCACCCTGTCTTTGCATAAATCTCCCTTTGGTTTCCTTCGGCCTGTGGTTGGCCTCAGAGTTCACTCAAGTGAAGTGCTTCTCTGGGGGGCTTCCCATCCCATCCTAGGGGTGACCAAGTGCTTGCCGAGGTCTTTCTCCGGGTCACCTCTGCAGACAGCTTTCCCCCGTCCATGTCTGCAGGTATTTTGAACCCGCCTCTGACATCTTTTTCCTTGTTTCCAACAGAGAGCTCAGAGGAGGAAGACGCCCCATCATTCGCACCTTCTAGTTCAGTTGATGGAAATAATACGGACTCTGAGTTTGAAAAAGGCCTAAAGCATAAGGCTAAGAATCCAGAGCCACAGAAAACTGTGACCCCTGTCAAGGATGAGTATGAATTTGACGAGGATGATGAGCAGGACAGAGTCCCTCCAGTGGATGACAAACACTTACTGAAAAAGGAGTACAGAAAAGAGACTAAATCAAATAGTTTTATTTCAATACCCAAAATGGAAGTGAAAAGTTACACTAAAAATAACACGATTGCACCAAAGAAAGCGGCTCATCGCATTTTGTCAGACACCTCAGATGAGGAGGACATTAGTGTCACTGTGGGTACAGGAGAGAAGCTGAGACTTTCAGCACACGCAATATTGCCCAGTAATAAAACACGGGAGCCTTCTAATTCCAAGCAGCAGAAGGACAAAAATAAAGTGAAAAAGAAGCGAAAGAAAGAAACAAAAGGCAAAGAAGTGCGGTTTGGGAAAAGGAATGATAAGTTCTGTTCCTCTGAGTCAGAGAGCGAGTCCTTGGAGAGTGGAGAGGACGATGGGGACTCAGTGGGGAGCTCTGGCTGCCTCAAAGAGTCCCCACTGGTGCTGAAGGACCCCTCTCTGTTCAGTTCCCTGTCTGCCTCCTCCACCTCATCTCATGGGAGCTCTGCCACACAGAAGCATAACCCCAGCCACACAGACCAGCATGCCAAGCACTGGCGGACAGACAATTGGAAAACCATTTCTTCTCCCGCCTGGTCAGAGGTCAGTTCCTTATCAGACTCCACAAGAACGAGACTGACCAGTGAGTCCGACTGCTCCTCCGAGGGCTCCAGTGTGGAGTCACTGAAGCCAGTAAGGAAGAAGCAGGAGCACAGGAAGCGGGGCAACCTGCAGAACGTCCTGTCAGAAAAGAAGAGCGCCTTTCACCCCAGTGTGGACGGCGCCGTCCCCAAGCTAGACAAAGAGGGGAAAGTGGTCAAGAAACATAAAACAAAACATAAACACAAAAACAAGGAGAAAGGGCTGTGTTCAGTTAGTCAAGAACTCAAATTGAAAAGTTTCACTTACGAATATGAAGACTCCAAGCAAAGGTCAGATAAAGCTATACTTTTAGACAATGACATTTCCACGGAAAACAAGTTAAAAGTATTAAAGCACGATAGAGACCACTTCAAGAAAGAAGAGAAACTTAGCAAAATGAAGCCGGAAGAAAAAGAATGGCTCTTTAAAGATGACATAATAAAGGTCTCCAAAGATGAAAAGTCACTCAAGAGAATCAAAGACACAAACAAAGACATAAGCCGGTCTTTCAGAGAAGAGAAGGACCGTTCAAATAAAGCAGAAAAGGAGAAATTAGTGAAGGAAAAGTCTCCAAAAGAGGAAAAACTGAGACTATACAAAGAAGAAAGAAAGAAAAAATCCAAGGACCGCCCCTCAAAATTAGAGAAAAAGAATGATTTTAAAGAAGACAAAATTTTAAAAGAGAAGGAAAAGACCTTTAAAGAAGATAAAGAAAAACCCAAAAAAGAAAAAATTTACAGGGAAGATTCTACTTTTGATGAATATTGTAATAAAAGTCAGTTTCTGGAGAATGAAGACACCAAATTTAGCCTTTCTGACGATCAGCAAGATCGATGGTTTTCTGACTTGTCTGATTCATCCTTTGATTTCAAAGGGGAGGATAGTTGGGATTCTCCAGTGACAGACTATAGGGACATTAAAAATGATTCTGTAGCCAGACTGATCTTGGAAACAGTGAAAGAGGACAGTAAAGAAAAGAAGCGGGAAAACAAAAGCCGGGAGAAACGAGACTATGGTGAAAAACGAAGTGACAAAGATGCTTTCTTTAGAAAGAAAGACAGGGACTATCTGGATAAAAACTCTGAGAAGAGAAAAGACCAAATTGAAAAGCATAAAAATATACCCAGCTATCTTTCAGAAAAGGACAAAAAGAGGAGAGAGTCTGCCGAAGGTGGACGAGACAGAAAGGACAGGGATCTGAGTGACATCTGCAGGGACAGGAAGGACACTCTGGAGAGTGCCAAGGAGCGGAAAGATGGCAGAGTGAAGGCCGAGGAGGCATACAGGGAGGACCTGAAGGAGTATGGCTGCGAAAGCGTATTCAAAGACAGGTCTGACTGTGACTTTGGGAAGAGTCTAGAGCCTTGGGAAAGGCATCATCCAGTGAGAGAGAAGGAGAAGAAAGAGGGCCTTGAGAAGGAGAAGAAGGAAAAAATAAAGTTAGAAAAATACAAAGATAAGTCCAGTGACAAAGATAAAAATGAAAAATCTACCCTTGAAAAATGTCAGAAGGACAAAGAATTTGATAAATGTTTTAAAGAGAAAAAAGATACTAAAGAAAAACATAAAGATATGCATAGCAAAGAGAAGGAGAGAAAAACATCTCTTGACCAAAATAAAGAAAAAAAGGAGAAGAGTTTCCCTGGAATTATCTCAGAAGACTTCTCTGAAAAAAAAGAGGAAAAGAGGAGTAAAGAGAAAAGCTGGTATATTGCAGATATATTCACAGATGAAAGTGAAGACGAAAAAGATTATACGGCAAGCGGATTCAAAATTGGAGAGGCCAGTGAAGTGCAGAGGGCAGACAGCCTCCAGGAAAAAGATGACGGGAGGGAGCCATACCCCTCAGACAGACACCGGAAGCACTCTGCTGACAGGCAGCACTTGGAGAAGCAGAAAGAGAAAGAACTCAAAGAAAAGAAAAAGGAAAAAGGAGCCATGGAAGGGGGGAAAGACAAGAAAGAAAAGGTCTTTGAAAAGCACAAAGAGAAGAAGGATAAAGAATCTACAGAAAAATGTAAGGACAGGAAAGACCGAACTTCAGTTGATTCTACTCAGGAAAAGAAAAACAAACAGAAGCCCCCCGAGAAGGTGGAGAAGAAGCCCTCTGCCGACGACAAGGCCAAGAGCAGGCATAGGGAGAGACCAGACAAGGAGCACTGCAGAGAGAGGAAGGTGTCAAAAAGTGCCGAGGTAGAGAAGAGCCTTCTGGAAAAGTTGGAGGAAGAAGCTCTGCACGAGTACAGGGAAGACTCCAACGACAAGATCAGTGAGGTGTCCTCTGACAGTTTCACAGACCGAGGGCAGGACCCAGGCCTGAGTACCCTCCTGGAGGTGTCTTTCACAGAGCTTCCAGAGGAGAGAGTCAAGGAGAACTGCCCACAGGAGAAGCTGAAGGAGAAAGAAAGACATAGGCACTCTTCATCCTCATCCAAGAAAAGCCATGATCGAGAGCGAGTCAAGAAAGAAAAGTCTGAGAAAAAAGAAAAGAGCGATGACTACAAGGACATTAGCAGCAGGAAGGACTCTAGCCAATATGAAAAGGATTTCTTGGATGCTGATGGTTATGGTATTTCTTACAGTACCAAAACTGACATAGAAGATGAATTAGATAAAACCACTGAATTGTTTTCTATTGAAAAGAAGGATAAAAATGATTCCGAAAGGGAGCCTTCCAAGAAAATAGAAAAAGAACTAAAGCCTTATGGATCTAGTGCCATCAACATCCTAAAAGAGAAAAAGAGACGAGAGAAGCACCGAGAGAAGTGGAGAGACGAGAAGGAGAGACACAGGGACAAGCATGGGGACGGGCTCCTGAGACATCACAAGGATGAGCACAAGCCAGCAGCCAAAGACAAGGACAGTCCTCCAAGTTCCTTTAAAGATAAGTCCAAGGATGAAAGCCTGAAACTCACTGAGACCAAACTGAAGGAGAAATTCAAGGAAAATCTAGAAAAAGAAAAAGGTGACTCTGTAAAGATCAGCAATGGAAACGATAAGTTACCGCTGTCCAAAGACCTGAGTAAGAAAGATGTCAGGCCTAGAGAGAAACTTCTGGGAGATGGCGATCTGATGATGACCAGCTTCGAGAGAATGCTCTCCCAGAAAGATCTGGAGATTGAGGAACGCCACAAACGGCACAAAGAAAGAATGAAACAGATGGAGAAGATGAGGCACAGGTCTGGAGACCCTAAGCTCAAGGAGAGGATGAAGCCAGGTGAGGATGTGCGGAAGAAGAGTCTGGATGTCCCTCCAAAGAAGCCGCTGGGGCTGGATCCTCTCCTTAAAGACAAAAAGCTCAAGGAGTCTGCTTCTGCCCCACCAGCCCCTGAGAATAAGCCCCACCCAGGACCAGCTGTGGATGCCAGAGACTGGTTGGCGGGACCTCATATGAAAGAGGTCTTGCCTGCTTCCCCCAGACCTGACCAGAACCGGCCCACTGGAGTGCCCAACCCTGCATCTGTGGTGTCTGGCCCCAGCTACGAGGAGGCGATGCACACACCCAGGACCCCATCCTGCAGTGCTGATGACTATCCTGACCTCATATTTGACTGCACAGATCCCCCGCCTGTCTCCAGCACGGCTGCCAGTGCCTGCTCCCCCTCCTTCTTTGACAGATTTTCTGTGACAGCAAGCGGGATTTCAGAGACCCCAAGCCAGACTCCTACGAGGCCTCTGTGCACAAACCTTTATCGTTCAGTCTCTGTTGATATCAGGAGGACTCCTGAAGAAGAATTCAGCATTGGGGACAAGCTGTTCAGGCAGCAGAGTGTCCCTACTGCATCTAGTTATGACTCACCAGGGCAGCACTTGGAGGACAAGGTGCCTGTGCCTCCAGGTCCTCCGGAAAAGTTCGCCTGCTTGTCCCCGGGGTATTACTCCCCAGACTATGGCATCTCCTCCCCGAAGGTGGACACTCTGCACTGCCCACCCACAGCTTTGGTCACCACCACCCCCTCCCCAGAGGGTGCCTTCTCTGGTTTACAAGCAAAGTCCCCCACCTTGCACAGAGATGAGCTCTTGGCCCCGTCCATGGAGGGGGCCCTTCCCCCCGACTTGGGCATTCCCCTGGATGCCACAGAGGACCAGCAGGCCACCGCCGCCATCATTCCCCCAGAGCCCAGCTACTTGGAGTCCCTGGACGAGGGCCCCTTCAGCACAGTAATCACAGAGGAGCCAGTTGAGTGGGCTCATCCCACTGCCTCAGAGCAGGGACTCTCTTCCAGCCTAATTAGGAGTGCCCCTGAAAACCCTGTCAGCTGGCCAGTGGGGTCAGACCTTATGCTGAAGTCTCCACAGAGATTCCCAGAGTCCCCAAAACATTTCTGCCCTGCTGAGTCCCTTCACCCTGCTGCCCCTGGGCCCTTTGGCACCACAGAGCCCCCTTACCCAGTCTCCTCTGTCTCATACCCTCTGTCAATCCCTGAGCCAGGACTTGAGGAAGTCAAAGATGCCTCGGTGGAAACAATCCCAGCCACCATCTCCACTGCAGAAGAACCGGCCCCTTTCACCCCTTCCTCCAGGCTGGAGTCCTTCTTCAGTAACTGCAAGTCACTTCCTGAAGCACCCCCTGATGTTCCCCCAGAGCCTGTGTGTATGACCACTGTGGCTCAGGTGGAGGCTCTGGGGCCTCTGGAAAATACCTTCATGGAAAATGGCCACAGTCTGTCTGCTCTTGGCCAGGTAGAGCCAGTGCCCTGGCCTGATGCCTTCCCCAACTCTGAGGATGACCTGGACCTGGGGCCCTTCTCATTGCCAGAGCTTCCTCTGCAAACTAAAGATGTTTCTGATGTTGAAACAGAACCCATAGAAGAGAGTCCTCTTGTTCCTCCAGAAAGTATGCCTGCAGGGGCCCCCGTGGTCCTGAATGGTGGGGATGTGGCTGCATCAGCTGCAGAAGAACAGCTCCTGCTGCCTCCTGACCAGGCAGCTACCCGGCTTCCTGCCGAGCCTGAGCCTGAGCCCTCAGAAGGGCCAAAGCCAGACATGATTCTGGAAGCTACGGTGGAAGCAGAGGCTATATCGGAGGGGAGGGCCCCTGAGGCCTCCGACTCCAGCCTGGGGCTCACACCAACCACCCCAGAGCAGCGTCCGCCAAGTAGTGGAGATGAGGCGGAGTGCCCAGACCCCTTGGCAATATCCCACAGCACACCTGAGCCCTCCGAGGATGGCCCTGCACAGACACAGGTGATGAATGGGGCCGGCCCCCATGACAGTGTTGGGCATGAGGGGCCTCCAGGAAGCATCCAGCCTGAAACTACAGAGTCAGACCCTAGACCCACAGCTGAAGCCCCAAAGGCCCCCAAAGTGGAGGAGATCCCCCAGCGCATGACCAGGAACCGGGCTCAGATGTTGGCCAACCAGAACAAGCAGAGTTCACCTCCCTCTGAGAAGGAACCTGTTCCTGCCCCCACCCCAAGAGTGAAGGGTAGAGGCTCTGAGGAGGAGGACCCCCAGGCCCAGCACCCACGCAAACGCCGTTTCCAGCGCTCCAGCCAGCAGCTACAGCAGCAGATGAACACGTCCACTCAGCAGACACGGGAGGTGATCCAGCAGACGTTGGCCGCCATCGTCGATGCCATAAAGCTGGATGATATTGAGCCCTACCACAGTGACAGATCCAACCCGTACTTCGAATACTTGCAGATCAGGAAAAAGATCGAGGAGAAGCGGAAGATCCTCTGCTACATCACCCCACAGGCACCCCAGTGCTATGCTGAGTACGTCACCTACACAGGCTCCTACCTCCTAGACGGCAAACCACTCAGCAAGCTGCACATCCCTGTGGTGAGTGCCAAGGTGGGACCCCACCCCGAAAAGGCGCCAGTCAACCTGGGTCAGAACCCTGTTTGCTGTGGATCTGAATGCAAATGCCAAACTATTGGGATGTGAGAGCTTAGGGTGTGTGTGGTGCCTTCGTGGGACCACCCTCCAACATGGAGGTTCATGTTGACAGTCCCATTTATTTTCCTCTCTGTCATTCATCATTTTTCCTATGTCAGCTCCCCATCCAGTGCCTGACTGGGTCACTGAGTGCCGGTGCCCTCTTGACTGTCACCAGTTCTTTCTCTGCTGTAGCCATGCCCTCCATTTGCTGCTCAGTCTCTGGTTTCCCCATGTCCTCCTCACCTGGGGCTGGCGGACCAAAGCCCCCACCTCCATGTTGGGCACACCTGCACAGCAGTCCCCCTTCATGTAGCTCAGTGTCTTCTCTCAAGTCCCCCTTTTTTCCCACAAAGAAGTTCTTAGTTTATCAGTCCTTTCATGAGAAATCTGCACAATCACTACCAATAGTCACTGAAGAATCTTGACTCATTTTTACCAGCATTGGTCTTTATGGTTCCTGATTTCCCTCATTCTGTTCTTGCATTCCTCTCTGTTGTCTTGAGGTCTTCATGGTCCTCATACAGGCCATGTCTTAGAGGTCTATGTTTGGGTTCATTTTTCTTTGCATAATCCAAGGAATTATAAATCATGCCACAGCCAACAGTTGTCTTGCCACCACCAAAATGGGTTCTGAATCCAGACACAAAGATGACATCTGGCGTGGCCTTGTATATTTTGGCTAACTTTTCCTGAATTTGTCTTAGGTACTATTGCCTTCCCAGGGTGAAGGATATCAACGTCTATTTGTTTCTGCTGGAGTAATCTGTTGTTGATGAACTTCCCAGCCTGGATAGTTAACTGGCATTCGTAATGGCAGCTGATCTTCCAGCAGCCAGGGAGAAAAAGCTCCTCTCAACTCATTTTAACAGCCAAGGCCTCAATGGGGACGTACTATCTGGCCCCAACCCCAGCCCCTCACCTTTGAACCCCACTCCACACCTCTGGTCCTGGTTTCCAGTGGCTCCATGTCACTGACCTGAGACCAGGCTTCAGCTCTCATCACATCGGAGCCCTGAGTGACCTAGCACCTTTGCCACTTCCTCAAAGCACACCCATCTTAGGCTTCCAGGCTTCACTACCCAGCAGGCCTGTCCTCAGCTAGCACCTCACTTGCCTCTCAGCATTATTCCCAGGGCCTCCATCTCCTTTTATCCCAGCCCTTTCCCTTGGGGGCTCATTATCCACCTCATCCTGATGACCATGTCTGTGCAGATATGACACGCCTAATCCACACCATGCATACCACCTTCCACCATCATTTTCATGCCCATGTCTGGGCAGTCAGCAAATCTAACTGTATGGGGCTCTGCAGGCCAGCACCTCCCACGTCACTGCTTGTCCTACTCCACCCTCTCACCTAAGCTGGCCCAGCTTCCCCTTGATCATTGGGGTCTGTTCTCAGCACAGCAGGCAAAGAGATCCTTTTACAGTGGAGCCAGACCTCTGCCCCTCTCTGTCCTCCTTAGCCCCCAAGGACCCCAGCCCAGCTTCCCAGGGGTCACCTGTTCTCACAGTGTACAGTGGACTTGCTTTATTTCTTTAAGCATTCCAATCCCTTGAAGAAAAACTAGAATTTCTGTTTGATTTGGCTATTAGGCCCAGAATGGATCTCATTCACAGCTGTTGAATGAATGCTGGTCAGGATGAGCCAATTCCCTGGGGCCTGGGGAAGGCCTGGGCATGCAGCCCACAGAGCCAGTCTTGGAGGGAACTTCTTGTCCCAAAGGAGGGTTATGTTGGATTCGTGTATTCTGCTCTCAGACCTTGGCGTTCCAGAAGTCAGTATATCTGCTGGCTGTCTATTAAGCAGAAATCTCTGCTAATCAGGAGTGACACCCAGTGTCTTCTGAACAAGGGAGGAGAGTAACTGAGGGTCGGGTTCTATGGCTGAGGCATAGGGGTGCAGCCTCCAGAGCCACCACCCTCCCTGCCTAGCCCAGTGATTTGTTGCCAGGGAGCAAGGCTAGGTTTGAACCCAGTGGGACATCATCAGCGTCACTCTCCCTTCTGGTGCCCTAACCCCACACTGCTCTAGGGAGGGGGGACCAAAGCAACCCTGCCTTTGTCTAGCATGGGAAGGAAGGTCTTTGTCTGGCTTCATTTGGGGCACTAGATTCAGAAAAATCAGACCCAAGATTTGTTGTATGGTGAGACTTTTTGTTGTTTTGTTATTGTTTGGACTTTATTTATTTATTTTGAGAGAGACGGGAAGGGAGGGAGAAAGAGAAGGAGAGAAACATCAATGTCTGCTTGCCTCTCATACACCGTGGGCCCCTACTGCGGACCTGGCCCGCAACCCAGGCATGTGCCCCGACTGGGAATCAAACTGGCAACTCTGGTTCACAGGCCGGCACTCAATCCACTCAGCCATACCAGCCAGGGCTGCTGTTTAAATTTTAGTTATCAAAATTAAAGAGTACCATGACCACCATATAAAGTTCAGAAAATTAAGTACTAAAGGTCACTGTACTCATACTACTCAGGGCTCACCTTGTCAGTGGTCTGTGCATCTGTACTTCTGTTTTACCAGATTCATGCCTTTCTAGGTGTTTTACTTCCTGTTATCACATAAGTGAGCACCCAGGCTGTTCAGGGAGGGCAAGCAGAAGTCAAGCATTCCTCGATTTGTCACCAGGCCAGAGGCTTGGTGCTTTCTCTTGAGGATCCACAAGTGGCTTATACCTACGTGTGCCACTGTATTCATGCCTCCCCACCTGGTAACACCTATGGGGACCCAGGTAGAGTCAGAAGAGGAAGGCACACCAGGGCCCCTTGGGGCTGAGTCCTTTGAGGCAAAGGGGTTGGAACAGGGCCCAGTGGGCAACATGTACCACTGAAGAGACCAGCTTAATGTTCTAACATGTTATTTTGAGCTAGTTTTAAACTGACAGTGTTAAAAGCCCTTTTAACACTGTGTGTGCCCTTCACAGGGCCCTGTAATGTTACATCTCCTCCTGGGTCACCCACCCCTCATCTTCCTTAAAAGACAGGGTTTGGTGACACTTTTGAGGAATATTGATTAGGTGTTTGGTCTGATATTCATGACCGGACTAAGGGACACATTTTTGGTGAAAATGCACTGATAAAATGTGAGCTCTTAGTGCATCGTGTCTTGCTCTTGGTGTCAGGAGCTGCATCCTGGCAATAGCAGCCCAAGTCTCCTAGTGTCTCCACTGTGCAATTACTGTCTTTCCCTTCATAGTTGATAAATATCTTATGCCCACTGATTTTAGTCTCCTTAGTGGGAGGCTAAGTCTGTAGCATTTACTCCTGTGGTGTCAGCCTAATGCTGATTTTGTTTCCCTGTCTCTTTATGTGTTTAATAATTGGAGTTCTCTTGTAGCCCAACATAAATCACTATTACTTAGTGTGCAGATCATTCCAGCCTTGGCCATTAGGAACTCTTTCAAGTTGCTCCATCTTTCTGAGCACACTCCTACTTTATAGCCCTACAACATGTTCCAGCTGAGCCCTGACATTAAACCACACAGTCCTTTCTAGTGGCGATGGTGTTTAGAAACCACATCCTAGGTACAGGATGTGCTCACTGTCCTGGGTGACTTGGCCAGGGGAGGTGTGTTCGTCCATATTCCTCCATCTGGTCTACATTGAAATCTTGACTGCATCCTGTGCTTACACCTACCTTCTTTGAGAGAGACTTGGTGCTTCTTACTTGCTATGTGTTTACTGGCCTGTTCACTCTCCGTGTACATGTCTTATTCCACAAGCACTGATTCACCCATGAAATGCCTCCACTGGTTAGAAGGTGACACTTGTGGGTGGTGGTTCTGGTCTTTTCCCTCATGATGTCTTTTCCAAAGTGACCCAGGTGAGTACTCTCTTCCCCTGTGATCCCCAGTAGGACTGTCAGGCTCTGTTGCCGTGTGTTCCACGTTGGTGCCTGCTTCCCTTTTGGAGTCGGGGTTTATTTTGGGGGACATGAAGCCTCATTCTTAATAAAGGAAACAGCCCTGCATCCTCCTCCTCTCCCTTGTCCCCTGCTTGTTCCTCTACCATCTTTGTCATTTCTTCTGGCACAAAGAGTAGCAGTATAGGTACTCTGCTTTTTACATTTAACACCATCTCTGGAACCCAGTCTCCCTTACTCTTTTTCATAGCTCTGTAGTGCTCCTTTTGGGGCCAGGACCCATGCCATAGTTTCTTCACCTGCTCTTGTGTACATGTATCTAGCTGTTTCCAGGGAATTAGCTGGTGCAGCTTGCATTTCGTGTGACCAGAGGTGTGCCTTCAGGACAGACTCTGTCAGTGTTGTTGGTGGAGGTTCTCAACCCCCACTAATCCCTCCTTCTCACTGTTTGTGACTGCAGATTGCACCCCCTCCTTCCCTGGCGGAGCCCCTGAAGGAACTTTTCAAGCAGCAGGAGGCTGTGAGGGGGAAGCTGCGCCTGCAGCACAGCATTGAGCGGGTAAGAAGAGGTCTCAGATTGGGGGTGTGGGCTTAGGATCTTTCTTGCCCTGTTAGGATTGGCTCATGTGGTTTCTTTCCTCCAGGAAAAACTGATCGTCTCCTGCGAACAGGAGATCCTGCGGGTGCACTGCCGGGCAGCAAGGACCATCGCGAACCAGGCAGTGCCATTCAGTGCCTGCACCATGCTGCTGGACTCGGAGGTCTACAACATGCCTCTGGAGAGCCAGGTCGGTGGTGGCCAAGGCTGTGCACTTAGTTTGTCTCCCAAGAAGAACTGGGCCTTCCAGGCTTCGGCTACACACAGACAGGAGTAGGGAACACCCACATCCCACAAACTCTATGCTGATCATGTGAGCAGATCTACCCCCTGGACAGGAGAGGCAGGGGTAATCAAACAGCAGTACATGTAATGCTGATGTCATGAGATGCCACATGGACTCTTCTAGGCCCCATTCCAGGGTCCTTACAAGCTCAGGCTTTCAGATCACTGGATTGGGCTGGGCCTCGTTTCAGTCACTTGAAGAGTTATTTAAACTTCCCTCTGAAACATACATAGATTAGGATGAGCAGCACCCAGAGCTGCTGCATAAATAGCCTTCTGCAGTGAAGGCCCCATGGGAGACTGTCTTGCTGAGGACAGTGGTGGCCTTGCACCACCATGGTGACAGTGGCAACAGGCCTTGAAGCCAAGGGCCAAGAGGTATGGGACCCTGGGGCTGCTTAGCACAGTAGTAGTTCCCTCTCTGCGGCCCCCACCCCCCCGAGCCCATGGGCCCCAGGGTCCTGTTAGAACTTAACCGATGGTCTAGTGCAGTCTGGGCAGCAGAGCCCAGAGCATTGCCCCTTTGTCCTCCACAGCCGCACTGCCTTGTCCACCCCAGCCAGTCATTCTGGCTCTCGTCACCCCCAGTGTTTGATTTGTGCCGTGTGGTCACACGCTTTGCTTTCCCCACGCAACCTGACCTGTCACTAAACATTTGGGCATGGGCACCCCGCCCCCATGGGTCTCCCCACTTCTGTCTACTGCGGTATAAGACTGTGTAGTTAAGTGGCTCTGCCTTCTGGCAACCCCCAACTTCAGGAGTTTCAGCTGCCTCTTGACCTGTCCATGGACATGGCTAAGATTTAAACTGCAGAGTGTGCTCTCGTGTTCTTCATTCTCCATCCTGAGCCTGGCTATTTCTCCTGCCTCCTGCTGCCCACCATACTCAAGCCTGGCCTTCTGAGGCTAGCTGTCCTAGGTTTTATTCCTCAATTTATTCTCTTCCCTAGCAGCCACTGTGAATTGTTTAGAAATAACCCAGCATGTGTCATTCTGGGCCTGCCCTCTGCCTCTTGGCCTCGTGCCCCTGCTTGTGGACTTTCCCAAAACACTGATGTTCTCTTGGGGCCTTTCCTGCTATCGCCTTCATTGTTCAGGCCTTGCCGCCAAGTCCCCTACTGACAGATGCCCCCACTGGCCCCCTGGCTAGCATGAACTTCTGCTGTGTTGGGACACTTCTGTGTTGGGACCATGTGGACCCCAGGGGTTCTGAACAATATTCCCAGGTTGGCTGTGGCTGTGTGGTAACACGTTGGTTCAGTGGGTTTTAGTTAAAAATTTTATTAGTGCATTAAGGACTTTTCATTCATTTAATATACAGTCTTTAAGGATATATCTTTAAAAGTGTCCCTATCTAACATACATGTCACAACAAGGTTTTCTGAAAGCAAAACATTTGTCAACAAACTGAAAACATTTGGTTGCGGATCAAGTGATTACTTCAGGTTTAGGTGTTTGAAAACTGTACGTCTAAAAGAAAAAACAAAGGAGTCTGCTGATCTTTAAGGGATTTCATCTGCATTCCTTCTGAATGTCAAAGGGAAGCTCTAGGCTGAGCCACCAGCTGGTCAGTCGTACACGTGCCTGTGGCTTTCACATGTTCTCCTGAGCATGCTGACCACCCAACATCTGGGGAGAACCAGACAGCAGGAGTGTGAAAACTACCTGCTCCATTGTCCCTGGTCCCTCCCAAGGCCTCCCTGTTGATAAGCCACAGTCCATCACAGGCAGGAGATGCTGCTGTATCTAAGAACGGTGACGTCAAGGTAGCACTCCTACAGAGTGAAACCAGGAAGCTGGCCCTCAGCCACCTCAAGCCTTCTAGACATCCTTTACAAAGAGAGAAACTGAACTTTCAGTGTTCACAAACAGAAGATGTTAAAACAGATTCCATCGCCTACATGTGGCCTCCAGAAGCAGTGCAGGCCAGAGTCAGAGGGCTTCCCAATTGTTTGCTCCATGGGCATTGTAACAGACGTGCAGAAAGCCCTGGTTGGGGGTCCCAAGTCACCCCTGGGACAGCTCCACCACAGGTAGCATCCAGACAGCCCCATGACCTCCTGGGTATATTATGAAAGCCATGTGGGGAGGAAGGGGACCAGAGGTCCTTGAGCAAGATTATAATGTGTCGATTCAGGAATGAGGCTGCAGCTTTTATTCTTCACTTAGTAAGGAGGATTTGAAGCACTTGCAGGTTTGCTTTTTCCCTAGTTCCCCCATCAAACACCCATATTTAATTTCTTCTCCAGGGTGATGAGAACAAATCTGTGAGAGATCGGTTCAACGCCCGCCAGTTCATTTCCTGGCTCCAGGATGTGGATGACAAGTACGATCGCATGAAGGTGAGTGCTCTGTACTCGCCCCAAACTGTACTTGGACTGGGAGTCCCCAGGAGTCTAATGGGGTCGGGGGAGGCTGCTGCTGGGTCCCATGTTTGGAGGTGACCATTTCAGACTCTGAACCCAGCTGAGACTTTTCAGGGTCTTCCCACCCCCTGTTGCCTCCTTAGAGTATCTTCCCTCCTGTCCAGGTGTGCGGGGAGCAGCTCCTGTCACCAGCTGGCGGTCAGACCTCTGTGGGACCCCACCTTGAGCCCTCCTCAAAGGTCACAGCATACACCTATCACCACTGCTCTGGATGTGCTGACCAGTGCAGCAAGCCAGAGGATGGGTGGGAGATAGAAAGCTTAGCAAGTAAGAAGCAAATCCTCATCTTTAGTTCCTAGAGTTGCACATGGGGTCACTCATAAGGACCAGGCGTGAAACTTGCCAACAACAATGTGCCAGTTAACAGAATTCACACACAAGGCAGCACAGCCCCAAGAAGCTCCATGAAGCAGGGCCATGCCTGCTGCTCTTCTCACTGAGAGCTACAGTGCTGATGAGCAGGGAAATCCAAAGCTCCCTCATTCCAATCCTGTGATACTTATACTTGGACAGTAAGACAGTGTTTCCAGGATGCCAGCCATACCCCATGTTCCTTATCTCAGATAGCCCAGAGCAGAGAACAGTGAGCCCATGGGACATTTCAGGCCCCAGCGTCTCGTCACGGTGCGAGTGCGGGTGCAGGTACAGCTGAGGTGAGGCCCTGCTCCAGGGTGATGGTGCAGAGTCACACCATTGCTCTCTGTTGACTACCAGCCAGGCTTGAAGGGAACCACAGGGAAGATTTGCCTACAGAAAGAGAAGTAATTTTTAACCACATTAAAATTAGACTTTGTACATTAGAAATGTCATGTTAAGTCCAATTTCCTGAATATTGAAAAGGACTTAATAAGAAAAAAGGTGGTTAGAAACAAAAATTAATGAAGAACGTAGAGGCAGTGCAGAAAAGATAAAGTAGCCTCACCTTCCTGAGGCTGTGTTCTGTGTGACCGTTCATTTCAGAGCCATGAGCTAAAGTAGATCCTGTTTAGAAGACAGACTGCCAGCCTCCCCGCATGTTCCTGCAGCTGGGGACAAGTGCTGTTGGGTAGTTTTGTAGGGTAAACAGTATCAAGTTTCACAGTGTTTTAGCCACTTAGTTCACTTCAGTCATGTAAAACTCAGAGATATGTTTAAAAAAAAAAGTTCATTGCAACCACCCAATAAAATGGAAACCCATCGATACTTCTATGAACAAGTGGAGTGTGGGCACATCTGAAGATTGAAGTAGTATAAACCATTTTAAACTAGGCACACGGGGCCTCACCCGTGATGGTGTCTGAGCTGCGTAATGAAGAGGGTCCATCCTGAGGTTCTGACATATCCCAGCACACAAGTGTGAAGACCATCAAGAGATGTGGCTGCTGCACTGCAGCAAGTGGTGGCTATTTCCAGAACACTAAAGAGAAAGGAAGATTTTTATTCCCCCACACCATCAACACTTATAAAAAATTATTTTAAAGCGATTATGCATTGTGATAGTCCCACCCAAACATCTACTTGTGTGCACATGTAAGAAAAGATTATGTTGTTGTGCAGTCACCGTAATGCCGGACTCTGTGAGCCCACAGTGGGGCCTGAGTCCCTTTGTTGCAAGAATGTGTCCCTCCCCAGACCCACGAGTGTTCTCTCTGGTTCTGTCCCATTTCTGTAGTCCGGTGAGCCATCGTTTTACTTTTTAACTTTGCACCTACTTAGTATGATTTGGTACCTATTTAATAATATAGTCCTGATAACTAAACAAACACTTTAAATCCTAAATAACCTTTTTTAAAAATTAAATATATTTTTAAAAGACATAATTTCTATTACAAATGCAAACAAAATCAGTATTACTACCCATATATAATTGTCAAACAAAGAATTAGTTGCAAATTTTGTTAGATGCTGTTGTGAAACCCATGGAGGGTGGGGGCACAGAGCAGGGTTAGACTCTTCCTGTGGCCAGTGAGACCACTCACAGGGCAGGATGAGAAGGCCAGGGGGCAGTCAGATGGTCTGTGTGATGGTGCTGTGGGCCACGTGCAGGGGCAGGCCATCCTGCAGCCAGAGCTTGGCGCGGGTCCCTTAACCCCTTCCTCCCAGTGGGTGTTGCTGCAGGGTGAGTGAGCGGTGGGAGCCTGCACTTAGTCCTCTTGCTTGGGCACCATAGGGGGGTGGGCCATGGTCTTGCCTTCACTTCTCTCACCTGCTGTGCTTTCCATGCAGACATGTCTCCTGATGCGGCAGCAGCATGAGGCTGCAGCCCTCAATGCTGTGCAGAGGATGGAGTGGCAGCTAAAGGTCCAGGAGCTGGACCCCGCTGGACACAAGTCCCTGTGCGTGAATGAGGTGCCCTCCTTCTACGTGCCCATGGTAGATGTCAATGACGACTTTGTGCTTCTGCCAGCCTGATGCACACAGGACAAGCTGCACAGGACACAAGCAAGGGCCACATGGGTCAGCCCAGCGCTGCTGCTGAGTCCAGACAGCAGAAGGAGACCTTGTCCCTCAAGTAGGAACAACCAGGGAAAAACCTGCACTTTGCCCTCTGGAGAATGGCTCTTTTATACCAGCTGCCAAGGGAGGACAAGGAGACCTTGGGGACGGGCATGGCAGCCTTGAGGTCTGTTTTCCAGCCAGCTGCACGGGCATTTCAGGAGCTGCAGAACAGATTGTGTTTTTTAAAAGTTCTTGTTCCATTCTGATCAACTAAAGGAAATAAAATTACAGCATCCACTCCTCACAGACTGTGACCTTCAGGTCAGAGCAGGGGGAGTGCCGTCCTGGCTGCAGCCCTGTTGCCTTGGAGCTGCTGACAGCGCGGGCCTCAGACTGGGGCTGGGACAGCCCGCCTGCCTTCCTGCCACAGAGGGACAGAGCCAGGACTCTCCGGTTGTGTTTTTAATGGAGTCAAATCCACGTGGTTTGTATATTTTTTCCTTTAATCTTGGGCATTTTGTTTCTCTTTCTGAGAACATAACTTGAAACACTACAGAGCCAATAATCATATAAAAAGTGTACCCGTAAACGCTGTACAGTTTTATACACATTCACAATGTACTTTTGCTGCCTTCTAGATAATTTATTTTGCAACACATTACTGCACAGTTGTAAATAACTTATGTACTGTAACATCACTTCAGTTATGTGTAAAGAAATAAATAAATTAATTAAATGCTCTTTGTACATGACAGTCCCCTCCCTGGGAGGGGCCAGTGTGCAGGACTGTGAGATGAGGGGTCACTCCACTGGAAAACTCCATTGTCTGAAACTTTATTCCTCCCAAATGATTAGCTTTTAATTTTGAAACAAATTATACAGTTGACCCTTGAACAACGTAGTCAAAAATCTGAGTATAACTTCTGACTCCCTCAAAACTTCACTAATAGACTACTATTGACCAGAAACCTTATAGGTAACATAGTTAATTAACACATATTTTATGTGCTATGTGTATAATATACTGTATTCTCACAATAAAGGTAGAGAAAAGAAAATTTATAAGAAAACCATAAGGAAAAGAAAATAACATTTACTGGGGAAAATGCACATATAAGTGGACCCATGCAGTTCAAACCCATGTTGTCAAGGGTCATATGTATTTCCCCTCCTTTCCTGCCTTTCTGGGAACTGAAGGGCTATCCTCTGCTGCCCCAGGAGTTGTTCAGCTCACAATGGGGAGGAGCTAGCTTGGGAGGCCTGGAGTCTGAGCCACCAGCTGCTACAAAATGCTAAGGAGACTGAGGGTATGGAAACGTAGAGAGGAGCAGCCCTTGGCTGCCAAAAACATAATAGGATGGCTGTGTCATCTGTCCTGAGGTACCTATTAGAAGTAGGAAAGAAACAGAGTCACTTGCTGCTGGAGCAGCAGGTTCTCTGGGCATTGCTGCCTTAAAGGGACCCCTGCCCCTGTCCAGGCCTGGCCAGCTCCCACTTCCTAGTCCTACCCTCTTCCTGTGTTGAGAGAGCTTCCACTTGGAGCCAATTCTGCACTGCTAACAGTTTCTCCAGTGATACAGCAGCTTGTGTGGGGTCCCCACTTTAAGAACCTGGTAGCAGAAAACCAGCTGTAGGAGCAAGAGTTGGAGGTTTGAGCCCAGCACATCCCAGGAGGCACTGGGCCTTGCACAGGGCAGACAGGGCATTCACACCCAGTGCTCCTCTCCAAGGAGGACACTTGCAGGAATGGGTGAGAACCAGCATGGTGGCTCCGTGGTGTGCCAGATCCGTCTGTGGGTGCTCCCAAAAATGGCATTTTCCCCCTAACTTACCCTTACCCTGTCCTGTTGTGCAACTCTTAACATCTGACTCACAGAGAGTTGGCTCCCCCAGCACCTGGGGTGCTGCAGGAATGCGCGATATGTGGAGGGACAGCAGGGTCTGGGCAGATGTTTTCCTTGTTCATGTCATCCTGGGATCCCTCACACACTTCATGCTTCCCGTACCTGGTTGGGCAGCAGGGGCTGTGGAAATGAGCCCACATGTCCAGCTCTGCCTCATAGTGTTCCTCAGCACAATTGCTGGTGCCACATCCACTGCAGAGAATCCTGCCTGAAACTACACCCCAGACTGGCCTGAGGTGGCCTGCCACCATTTCCTCCTTAGGTACAGGTAGGATTCCTGGGCCTGCCCTGTGCTCTCCAGGGGCAGGCCATGGGCAGGGGGCACAGACATGCCAGCAGAGCTCCAGTGTATTTTCTGGGTAAAGTTACTTGTTTTTCTAATTACAGAACTCAGATCACAGTAACACTTCTTTTAAGCCCTGCTTTTTTTTAACAACATAAATTAACTTTGGCTCATTTCCGTGGACATACCTTGGCATCAGCAGCTTAAGGCCACAGCACTGAAGTCCTGTAACCCTGAACCCCCATGCATGGGGCCACTGGCACAGTGTGCACAGCATGGTGGGCATCAGTGAGGTGCTCTGTCCCCCAGAGGAGGTTTAGAAATAAAGTCTAAAAACAAAGGTTATGTGTGGATCTGCTCCCAGCGTTCATCTGTCGGGGCTAGAGGAGTTGGTGCAAGTATTTTTAACACTTAGAAGTCTCCCTGAGGTCTGTGACTGCAGGAATAGGGGTCAGGCTGTCCTCGCAGAAGCATCTGACTTGAACTGGAGGAAGGCAGTGCTTCCCCAGGTGCTGGGGTCTTAACATGAACCACCTGGTGCCACCCTGACTGCAGCCTAGGGTCCTAGCTCTGGCTCAGATGGGTGCTGAACTCCTTACTGATTGAGGGTCCACCACCCTTATTTCGAGGCTTCTGCAGCCACTACTTGATTCCTTGGCTTCCGGAGGCTTCAGAACCTTGTAAGTATTAACAAACTAGATAAATGCCTAGCCCCCAGGAGCTATGGGCCAACATGTTAGTGGAGACACAGGGTCCTATGTCAAAAAAGCAGCCCCCAGCTTAGGTGACAACAAAAGAAATGAAGAGCTTTTCCCACCCTAAAGAAGAGAATCTGATAGCAAAAGAAAACCCAAGTTAAAATTTTAGGACTAGAAAATAAAAGCAAGACATAAAACTCACTGTATAGACTTAATAACAGAATGTAAAGATGCAGTGAACTTGGAGATCAACAGAAATTATTCAGTCTGAATTACAGAGTTCTTAAAATGAACAGATCCTCAGGTACCTGGGGGGCTACAGAGCTAACATTCATGCCATTGGGGAGTCCCACAAGGAGACAAGAGGATGATGCTGGGAAACAATTGAGAAAATAAAAGACTGAAAAAATGCCAAGTTGGGCAAAAAACATAAGCCTATATATTCAAGAAGCTAAGCAAACCTAAAAGGATAAACTCAAAGAAATCAACACTGAAATAAATCATAATCGAACTACTGGAGCTAAAGAAATAGAAATGAAAAACAATTGAACAATAGCATCACAGAGATTAAAATATTTAGGAATTAGCCAAGAAGGTGAAAGATGAGTACACTGAAAACTATAAAACATAGCTCAAAAAAAAAAAAGGAGACAGTGAAAATACCATGTTCATGGGCTGGGAGACCATCTTGTTAGGTCAGTATGATACAAACCAGTTTATAGATTCAATGCAATCCCTATTGAAATCCCAAGAACTTTTTTTTTTTTCAGAAAAAAACTTATTGTAAAATTCACATAAAATCTGAAAGGACTTCAAATAGTTAAAACGATTTTCAAAATGAAAAAAACTGGAGGACTCACAGTTCTGATTTTAAAACTTACTCCAAGGTACAGTAATTAATACAGTGGGGCACTGCCATGAAGACTGACATACAGACCAATGGACTAGAATAGAAATCCCAGGAATAAACTCTCACATATATGATCAAATAATTTTTGACAAGGGGGCAATGACTGTTCAATGGGGAAAGGACAGTCTTCAGCAAACTGCTGGGAAAATGGATACCCACGTGCAAAAGAATGAACTGGGCCTATAACTTTTTAATACCATATATGAAAATTAATCAGAGAAATGGCAACATGGAAAGGACTTTGATCTTGCTAGCTCTGAAAAGAGAAATGGAGAAGTGAGCCAAGGAATACGGGCAGCCTCTAAGAATGGGAAATGGCCAAAAGTTGATTCTTTCCTAGAGCCTCCAGAAAGGAACGCCACCCTAGAAACCTGGATTTTGTCCAGCAAAACCCATTTCAGACTTCTGATCTCCAAAACAGTGATGCCAGAGAAATGGCAGCATGAAAAATCCCCTTGGTCTCTCCCCTTGAGTTTCAACAACTTGAACAGCTATGACTCAGCAAAGGAGTCCCTGTTCAACCCACAAACACACCTGAGAGATCCGTGCATTGAAACTTTTAAAGGTGGGCAAGTGGGAACAAATCAGGAGGCAAGAAGGGAGAAAGGCTGAGATGACCCACAGACGCAGCCCTGTAGACAGGAGCTCACAGCGGGGCTCAGCTCAGAGAGGGGAGGAATCTAGTGGATGGTGCTCCCTTCAGCCGGGAATAGTAGGGAGATTTGGAAGGCATTCCCATAGCAGTGAGCAGCACAAGCTGTGGCTAAGCCCAGACACCTGAGCAAGGACACACAGCACAGAAGTGCAGCTGTGGTTGTTGGGGGGTCGGTGTTCCAGACACAGAAACTAGGCCATAGAGCCCTGCTCCCCTGTAGCCTCCCAGAGCTCATCTCCCTTCACCCTTCGTGTTGGGTTATGGGGCATGTTATCTGCAAACCCAAGAACTGGTACCACAGAATCACATTTTTCCCAGAGCAAAGGATGCACTCTGTGACCAGTCCTGGGGTCAGGAAACTAGGGGGACCCCACAAGGTACAAGGTCACCATTACTGGGAGGGCAAAACAAAAGCTGTCCAATTCCCACCCCCATGCATTACAGCTACACTGATGGCACCATCACTGGGATTTCACAGAGCTAAAAACAACAGCAACAACAACAACAACAACAACAAAAACACCTTGAGATTCAGCCCACCTAGTAGAAAGGAAGAGAAAGACTTCTTATTAATCTGCTAGAGAAGTGCCACTCCTACATAGATGCTAACGCAGAGAAGAAATCCATCAATACATGAATAACCAATGTAGTGAGGCAGCTCGGAAAAGAAAGTGAATTTCCAGGGAATGTACTCAAAGACTTGGAATTATGACATACAAATGACCAAGAAGTCAAGATTGAAGTTCTGAAAATACTCAACAAGATGTGGGAAAATACAGACAGTTTAGCACACTCAGAAAACAAATCAATGAACAATGAGTACCAACAAGAACCAAAGAGATTGAAACTTTAAAAAAAACTAAAATTCTGGAGATGAAAAATTCAATAAAAGATTACAAATGAAGTATGGAACATAGGAATTAAAGCTGACCAGATGGAAAGAATTAGTGATATTAAAGGTAGAAATCGAGACATTACGCAGAGGGAGGAAGAGAGAGACTGTATGAGAACTCTCTGACTCCATCAGAAAGAAGAAGATAAGAATAATAGGCATACTAGAAGAGAGGAAGAAGGGAACAAAGAGACTATTGAAACAAATAGTTGATGAGAACTTCCCAAACTGCTGGAAAGCTCTCACATAGTTACCTCAATCCAAAGAGGCCTTCTCCAAGACACATTATATTAAGACTGTCAGAAATTAATGATAAAGAGTTCTCAAGACAGCCAGGGAAAATAGGGAAGTGACCTGTAAAGAAAAGCCCATCAGGTTATCATTGGATTTCTTAGCAGAAACTGTACAAGCCAGAAGAGAGTGAAGTCAAATATTCAAACTACTGAAAAAGAAATTACCAGCCAAGAATATTATACCCAGCAAAGTTATCCTTTAAATATGAAGGAGAAACAATGACTTTTCCAGACACACAGAAGCTGAGGGAATTTATCACCAGAAGACCTCCAGTGCAAGAAATATGCAAGAGGTTTATTCTACTTGAGACAAAAACCAAAAGGTCACAAAACTACAAGTAAGATCACTAACAAACTTACAGCCTAAAAAGCGGTAATTTCCGGCAACAAAAACATAAAAGGGGAGGGAGTAAAAGTCTTATTTTGTAAAGGATGATGGAGATCAGATGCATTTCAAAGTAAAAGGACTACTGCATACATGAAACTTTCTTGTTCAGAAACCTAATAATAGTAAGTACAACACACAAAAACCATCTGAGACACACAGCTTTAAAAAAGGAAACAGAAGATGGAGACGTAGGTAGAAACCCTTTGCTCCCTCGCACAGCCAAAAGGAGGATAACAACAAATCCAAAAACAAAAACAACCAGAAGTGCCAGAAAATCAAACTGCATGGAACTATGAGTAACCAAGGAATTACAGAAATATTCACCAGACCAGTAGAAGGGAAAGACAGGGGCATCCAGGCAGGAGGAAAGGACCTGCAGCAAGTTGGGGGACTATGCAGGCAAGGTGTGGCTGGGAAACTAAAGACTCAAGCTAGCTGTAATCTGCCACAGGGGGTTGCCATGGCAGGAGAAGCTCCTAGTCTCACACGAGTGTTGGCAAGTGGGACTACAGCTCAGCAAGCAAGCCACATTGTTCCCCTTCTGATCTCTCCCCCACCAACAGCACTACAGCACAGCAAAGAGGGTGGCCTCCCCAGGGTGAATACCTAAAACTCCACCCTCCTACAACATAACAGGTGCGCTGAGACAAAGAAATGTGGCCCAAATGAAAGAACAGATCAGAACTCCTGAAAAAGAGCTAAGGGACAAGAAGATTGAAAACCAATCAGATGCAGAGTTCAAAACACTTGTAATCACGATACCCACAGAAATGGTTGAGTATGGTCACAAAATAGAGGAAAAAGTGAAGGCTATGCAAAGTGATGTAAAGGAAAATGTACAGGCAGCCAACAGTGATGGGAAGGAAACCAGGACTCAAATCAAAGATTTGGAACTAAAGGAAGAAATAAACATACAACCAGAACAGAATGAAGGAACAACAATGCACAAAAATGAAGAGAGGCTTAAGAATATCTGGGACAACTTTAAACCAGTATCTGAA
Source organism: Carollia perspicillata (assembly GCA_004027735.1). Lineage (NCBI taxonomy): Eukaryota > Metazoa > Chordata > Mammalia > Chiroptera > Phyllostomidae > Carollia > Carollia perspicillata. Next base: position 57,531 of record PVKM010003343.1, read on the forward strand.
TCATAGGGGTGCCAGAAGGAGAAGAAAAAGAGCAAGAAGTTGAAAACTTATTTGAACAAACAATGAAGGAAATCTTCCCCAATCTGATGAAGGAAATAGACTTTTAGGGAAGTCCAGGAAGCCAAGAGAGTCCCAAGGAAGTTGGACCCAAAGAGGAACACACCAAGGCACATCATCATTAAGTTACGCAAGATTAAATATAAGGAGATAATCTTGAAAGCTGCAAGAGAAAAGAAGACAGTTACCTACAAAGCAGTTCCCATTCAACTATCAGCTGATTTCTCAAAAGAAACCTTGCAAGCAAGGGCCTGGAAAGAAGTACTTGAAGTCATGAAAGGCAAGGACCTACATCCAAGATTGCTCTATCCAGCAAAGCTTTCATTTAGAATGGATGGGCAGTGGATGGGCTTCCACTGTTTGTTCCACTAAATGGATGGGCTTCCATTTAGAATGGATAAAGTGCTTCCCAGATAAGGTCAAGTTCAAGGTGGTCATCATCAGCAAGCCATTATTATATGAAATGTTAAAGGGACTTATCTACGAAAAGGAAGATAAATATGAACAGTAAAATGGCAACAAACTCACAACTATCAACCACTGAACATAAAAGAAAAGAAAAACAATGAAAACGAAAACTAAGCAAACAACCAGAACAGGAAGAGAATGAGAGAAATGGACATCACACAGGGATTTCAGTAGGGGGGGGGGATGGAGGAATAGGGGGAGAATGGTACAGGGAAGAAGCATGACTAGTAGGCATAAAGTAGATGGGGAGAGATAAAAATGGTATG
>PVKM010003344.1:0-58367 GCA_004027735.1 Carollia perspicillata
TTTGTTAAGTAACATCCTTCCCCTCGGGTGTCAGCAAGGGGAAGTGAACCATAGTTCTGATATAGAGAATGTCCAGATGAATGGGGAGGTAAAGGGAGGGATTGTAGGAAGAGGTTGCCCCAGGCAATAACAAACAGTCTAGGATGGGATTTTCTGAGAAGCTGAATGCCTCTGGAGTGCATGGAATTGTGGGCCAGAAGATTTAAAATAAAAGGAGGGCAGAGACTGGCTGTCCAGTTCTCTTCTTCCTTGAAGATGCCTGGATGATCGTGCTGCAGCTGCCTGTGTTTCTCAAAGGACGGTATTTTGGATGAAGAAATTCTGGGTGCAGCCTAGGACTAGGTTGGCCTGGCAGAGCGAGGCAGGGTTCTTCTTCTTTTGGTATTCTAGAGGGGAGGGGCTCTGAAACAGAAGCCTGCCATTCTTCCCAAATTGTGTAGCTTTTATATCTTATGTTGTTTAGATTGTAAACTAATCCTATAGAAATAAGATAACTAAAAACTAACAGGAGGAATGATCGGGGAACTCCAGTGTTAAAGATTTTAGCCTTAATTGATAGGCTTCAGTAACTAAGGCATGTGGAAAGCTGTTATCACAAAACTGTGTTGTTTTTGAATAAAGACTCCTTTCCTTTATCATCAAAGCTTAGCCTCTGGAATTTTGCCTAGAGAGTGGCGGCGGGCAGCAGGACCCCACTTGCTGTTCTGTAACAGTTCCTTAAGACTCAAAAAGAAAGTGAAATAGAGAAGTGTATTACCTGTGGGTCTTGGTGCAGGTACGCTGCATACCTTGAGGGGCCACATGGGGAGGTCAAGGCAGGCTGTAGACAGAGAGAGAGGGGCTTTAGGCAAAAGGAAGGGAGAAAACATCCTCGAGTACAGCACTTTGGATTTCCTGGGCTAAAGCTGGGTTGGTCATTTTTAATTTTAAAAGATGCATTTTGGTAAACTTTGGGGGATCTTATCTAAGGGTTACACAAGGGGAAGGGCCTGAGAGGTGGGGGAGAATGCTGATCACAGGAGTGGTTAAGGACTCTTGTTGGAAATTACAAGTACTTGTTACACTGGGTGTACACACGCAGGAGGTGCTTGTGTCAGTTCAATGCTCCTGCAGGCCCCTAGGCCACACAGAATGGGTGCCAAGGCAGCGAGACAGTGAAATAGATCAGGTAAACTCCCAGGAACTGTAAAAATAAGGCGTTGTGTAGACCATGACGTCCTGGTTGATGTTGGGTGTTGAGAACCTCTCTGTCTGGTTTCAGGAGTTGTAACCACTCCCCCCTCCCCTGCCCTGCCCCATGGCTAAGGCTGAGTAAGTGACCTCCGGACTGTGACTGTGAGCCACTGAGGAAACAAAGCTTATCTCCCTGGCAACAGTGCTGCTTTTGCCATCTGTAGCCCCCAATGCTTGGTTGGTTAGTCAGAGTCTATGGGTATGACCCCTCAGAGGAGAGGCAACCCAAGCAGACACGATTTTGTGGGAGGCCATCAAGAAAGGACTCGGGGGCTGCAGCAAAGTGAGGATGAAGGACCCTCACCCCCTGGCTATTTTGACATAGCCTGAGTTCCTTTTCCATCAGGGAGAAGCTCTGGGAGAAGTGCTTCCTGGATCTAATCCACTTAAACCTGAATCTTGACAGGGAGGAGGATGCAGCCCTCTGCTGGGTAGAGCGGGTTCTGGGGCGATCGGGCATAAGAAAGAATTAGTTAAGTCCTGTGAAGCCTGCTTTGCTAAGAGTGCTATCATCCATATGATAAGAGTCCGGCAGGAAATGAGTATGTCTCCCTAAAGTTTTTGCAACCCCCTTACCTGACAAACACTAACTCATGTTAAACCCTCAGATTTCTTTGAAATGTTATCTATTGTTTGATCCTTGCTGCCTGACATTGATTGATGAGCTTTACTTGTATCCCTGTGTGTTACCAACCTAATAAAAAGCCATTGAGGCAAGGACTCAGGGCCCTTCTCCCTTGAGAGAAGCTAGCCACCTTTCCTCCCCAAGCAAATCATGTCTTGGTAGTATTATTTTCATCCATGGCAGACGGGGGGCTCTGCAGGTGGAGGCCCCCCACAGTTGGGGGGAAATTAGAACAAGACGTCTCTTTCCTACTGTTTGGAAGGGAACAATGAAATATTATTTTGGACCCCTATGTAATTGGAGCCTAAGTAAAATAATTAAAACAAAACAAAACAAAAATCCACACTTCCTTCCCAGAATCATGCCTGAAGGAAAAAGAAAAGGAATGTCAAGGGAGGCAAGGATAGCCCTTACTGTTTCCACTGTGTACCTATCTCCACTCTTCAGCTAAATCTGACCCTAGCATTTCTAATCCAAGGAGAGGAAGTGCTGTGGAAACATGGCACAACTTCTTTCTTTTGAGGAATGGCAGCTCACCAGTGAGAAGGTCCGCTAACATAAAAGGTCAGTCTGGGAAAAGAAGAAATAAACCCGAGACAGGCCCCTAAACTAACAAAGTACAGGGGAGGGTTGTCTCATAATTCTGGAATTATGCTCTTCAGTTAAGTGTGAAGTGTTTTTTTTTTATTTTATCTATATGGTTTTTTAACCATAATTCCTCATATAGAATTTAACTTTCCTTCCTTTTTAATTTTTTTAAATCTAAAGATTATACAAGTGACAAAGCCTGATGAGTTCATTTGAGAATTGCTCTGAGCATTGAAAAGACTTCCTAAAACAAAAAAAGAAAGGAAAAGACTTCCTTTGATTTTTTGGGGGGGAAATGTTGGAATTTATGTATTATTTTACTATTTCTGTCAAAATTCTGTGGATGAAAAAAGAGCATCATAATAAATCTAACCAAGTGTGATCTCACAGGGTGATCCGATCATAAAGTCCTAAGGGAACAGGCTCTGATCGGTGGGCACGCCTCTGGCCTGTATCTTCTTCAGTACAAAGTTCGTCTTTGGCAGGCCCTGTCCATTGTTTTTGTGCATCTAAGTTTACATGCTTTTAAAGTGCTTCTTTTTCAGACCCCCTCAAGTATAACCACCTTCAAGGGAGCGCATAATCTTCTTAATTACGCTGTAATCCAATCTCTGCCTTGCCTTCCCCAATCTTCACATAATCTTTTACATTTTCTCCTTAATTCCAAATATATGTAAGAAACTGTAAAACTGTCAGTTTCAGAATCATTTGAGATCTTGCTTCCCAGCAATGGTTTTAGTTTGGCTTAAGGAAACTCATGTGAAAATTCTGTATAGGTTTGGACATTTCTTACATTGACAACTCATATATGTTGTTTAAAAATTAAGTATATTGCAATAGAATGGGCATAACTAAATATATTTACATAATATATATGTGTATAAAATGTACAAGGAGAGTAAATTTAGAAAATAATAAATTCTAGGAAAATTTTTTAAAAATTACTTTTATTGTAAAAATAAAAAATAAATCTAGAAAATAATAAATGAAAGTATAGGAATAGTCTTTCAAAGAAATCATAGCTATTCTGCCAGGGTCTGGGTAGAACTTTTAGACCATGCAAGCCTCAACTAATGGAAAGCCAGATAAATGCTACAAATATTTTAATGTAATTGCAGACTTTTTGTAATGTTTTCTATGTCTTGCATTTATTTACTTTAGTAGCCAGATAATTTTAAATAATTATCTTGGGTTTAGTGGCCAGTAATAAGTTGTTTGTACTGGCAGCACCAGGCATTAGACCAGGGAGTGAGACTGGACCTTGGGTCAGCAACCTCAGTACTTGAGTTCTGGCTCAGAAATATTCAGAGTCAAGACTCAAATTATAAGAGAAAGTTTATTGAGAAAGTCACAGAGGTAAAAGTGAGCAGTAGAAGAAATGGGCTCAGGAAACGAGTTACAGAGGCAGAAGAAAGGACGTTGGAGCTTAGGAGAAAGAGGGAGGCAAGGAAAACACACCTGGGGGAAGGAAGTGGGGAAAGACCGGAGAATTCTCCACAGAAAGAGCAGCACTGGTTTCTTGTCTTAAAGGCTTTAATCTGCTCTCTAAAGGCAGGGCTCTCAGGGTCGATCCCAGGGGAAGATCTCAGTGGAATATGGCCTTCTAGGTGTGTTTTCAGGGTCCTGGTCTTTACTGGTTTGTCGGCGCCAGGGCAGAGATTCAGTACTCAGCACAGCTGGACCTGATGTCAGCCAGGGTGCCCTTAGTCTGGTTCTGCTGCTTTGCTGGGCCTGGAGTTGAAACACAACTGAGGCCTAGATGTATTTGATTTGGGTCAGAACCTCGTTGTCCTGGAAGCTTAATGCTTCAGGGCTATTCTCTGGCCCCTTTGTTCATTCTCCTTCTAAACTGATGTAATCTGCATGAACGGCAACATAACAGGAGAGGACAAGCCAGGGGAATGTCCAAAGTGCATGACCAGCAATATGAAAGGTCAGGGGATCTGAACTGCATGATCAGTGCTATGCCAGGGGAGGAAAGGTCACAGTGGGGGTGAGGTCCTTGTTTTCCCTGTTTTGTTAGGCTCTTGGGGTTTCTGCCTTGATGACCTTCTATCCAGGCCCATCGACCTTGCTATACTTCTGTCTAACTACCTCCCACATTTTGACCAGAGAGTTTCTGCATCCCACCAATTGTTTGTGTTTTGTTTTAAAGAAAATTATATTTACCCCGTATCTTATATCTGTCATTCTCTTTCTCATGGGACAATTCTTCTTTCTTTCTTATTAGACCTCTACCTTCATGCCACACATTACAAACATTAATTTCCTCTTGTCTTTGATTAATTGTTTGCTTTGTTATTCAGGCATTCCATCAACATGAATTATTAAGAATTCATTAACAATTTCCTCCCTGTGTTTAATCTGCTTATTAAATGTGTTTATAATTATTCTTCTACTTTCATCATACTACCAGCTTATTTCATTTGATTTTACTGGTGTATGGTTTCTTCTTCCAGGGATTCTTCATCCTCAAGCTCTGTTGAATTAAATGATTTCAGATATAATCAACCTGTTCATATTGAGTTGACCAAAAAGTCCATTATGGGTTTTTTTTTGTACAATGGCTCTAGTAGTGCTCCATTGTCTTTAACTTCATTCAAAACAATTTTGTTAGATTGTAGTATGACAGCTGTCATATCAGCATGCACTTGAAAAATTATCAAAATTGGTGAATTCTTGTGCAGCCATTTTAACATTGAAGATGGAAGGAAATGCGCAACATTTTTGGTGTATTATTCTTTATTATTTCAAGAAAGGTAAAAACACAACTGAAATGCAAAAAAAGATTTGTGCAGTGGAGAAGGAGCTATGACTGATCAAATGAGTGAAAAGTAGTTTGCAAATCTTTCTTGGTACTATTGATATTTTGGCCAAATAATTCTTTGCTGAGGGGCTCTTATGCATTGGAAGATGTTTAGCAGCACCCCTGGGCTCTGCCCACTAGAAATTAATAGAGGGAAATAGCAGATATACTCAAAATATCCAAATCAATAAAGTTATTGGTGAAAATGGGAAATGTGTCTCTTAATTTATGGAAAAAACATAATGGACATTTTGGCCAACCCAATACCGTGGGACTTTATTGAATAACTCTAGAGTTAGGATGGACTTACTGAAAATATGTACTCTAAATGCCTTTCTAATATTTTCTGACTGCCTATTGTTCCATTACACACACTAGAGATAGAACTAATTATTATAAAGTAAAACTGAAGTGTATGAAATGCACGCTTCAAGCCACTAAAACATATGTCAACAGCAGTGTGTAGCTGAAGGTTTTCTGGGCAGGGACTTAGAAGGCTGGGGTTCCCACGGTTTTAAAGTAGTATTTCTCAAGCTTTCATGTGCACAGAACTCACCTGGGAACTTTGTTAAAGTGCAAATTCTGATTCAGAAGGTCTGGGGTGGGCCCCAAGATTCTGCTTTTCTGACCAGGTCCCAGCTGATAGTCTGTGGAACATGCTTTATATAGAAAGACTTTAAAGTTGTGGTTCTCAATTCTGACTGCACGTTAAAATCACATGAAGATCCGGTAGAAAAAATGGAGGAAGAGGAGGAGGAAGGAAAAAAAAGAGTCACATCCCCAAACAGACGCACCTGAGTCTTGGGGCAGGGGTGGGGGAAGGGCTGGGCATCAGTCAGGCCTCACCAGTGACAGGATGTGCACTTGAGGTTGAGAACCTTGTTCTCAAGGCTGTGAACTTGCTGAAAGGCTGCCTTCTAATTAAATGGACTGTTGCATTTTTATAAAAAGGCTGGAGTTCTTGTCTGGAGTCTAATATTTCTTAATTTCATTATGTGTCAATCTTTAAAAATATATTTTAGTTCATACAGATCTCAGATAAAATTATGATGACAATAATAGCAATGATAATAATAGCATCAACAGTTAACAAAAGAGCATTCTTTTGTTAACACAGAATAACTATTTTCTAGAGATCATTTCATGTATGCTTAAAAAACTCTAAAAAGAAAATATTTATCATCACCATCATTGTTATTGTTAGTAACTTCTTTATTGTACTGCCTCTGTTATATAGATGGCAAACTGAGGCTTGATAAAGATAAAATAATTCATTGGTAGTCCATCCAAAATTTAAAATTTTACTCTGAATCTTTCTATATTTCTTTAGAAAGAGGGATTCAACTTTAGTGTCAATTTTAATAATAGTGCCATCCAAACAGGAGGAAGATTTTACTTCCTTAAAATCTTAAATAGAGAGAGATTACATAGTCCTTACAAATGTTCACTATTCATAGGAAGTACTACCTTGGTACATTAACTTTAATCAAACTTAGAAACAGATTTATCTTTTACTCCTGAGATGATAATTGAATAAAGACAGAATCATGTTATGATAAACACTTTGCTACAAGTTGAATGGTGGCCTCCGAAAAGACATGTCCAAGTACGGAACCTGTGAATATTAAACTGTGTTTGGAAAAAGGGTCTTGGCAGATATAATTAAGGATTTTGAGATGAAGAGGATTTTCCAAAATATATGGGTGGGCCCTTAATCCAATGACAAGTGCAGACAGCAGACACAGAGAGGAGATTTGAGAGACATATGAGGAGACTGTTAGGTGAAGATGGAGGCAGAGATTGGAGTGATGTGATCCCAACCCAACGAACAGCCAGGAATGCAGGACAGACCCTGAAACCTGGAAGAGGTGAGGAAAATTCTCTCCTAATGTCAACAGTGAGTGCATGGCCCTGCCTATAACTTGATTTTGAACTTTTCCAGAACTCTGACAGAATTAATTCCTGTTGTTTTAAACCACCCAGTTGGTAGTTATTTGTTTTGGTCGGCCACAGGAAAGTAACACACACCTACCTAAGTCTATTGAAAAACCAGATTGTGTAAATTACGTGGTAGTTCTACAATGTACTAGAAACTAAATACTTTAAGAGGAAGTGAAGATAATCTGGTACGACAATGATAATGCCATTGCAATGAAATAATTCACAGAGATCTTCAGAGATGTTGCATGTGAATTGGTTAAGTCATCTGTATTGTATAATGGCACATAATTTCATAAATATACTTACAGGACTTTATATCTTGGACATTTTCAGAAATGGCATAGATTAGTACCTTGCTGGAATCACTCAGCTAACTGCTGAAAGATAAAGCAGTATAGTAAAAGAACCTTGAACTACAGGACGTTAGAATCCCAGCACTGATTTGGCTACTTAATAGCCGTGTGATTTGGGGCAAGTTAGTTAAGCCAAATCTCTTTCTCACTATAGATTTAATACAGTCTTAAGGGTATGAAAGCGGGTGTTTTTACAAGAGCTGCTGTTTGTGATAATGAACCATCATTTTGGAAGAGGACGCATTTTGTTTGACTTGGACACTGGTGGGGAACTTAACTCTCACAGTTTTGTTTGTTTGTATTTTCTGGTGTGACAAAAAAAGTTCGAATTTTCACATAATCACATGCAAACGTAACTTGTATTTCACAGTTTACGGAGTGACACTGTCTCTGTGTGTACTTTCGCGAGATCCATCCTGCACACAGCAGGTAAAACCCACCACCCAGGAATCTGGGCTGTGGTGAGCGTCTCTTTTTCCCTTTAGAAACTGCCTTCATGTCATCATCACCTTGTTGTCCATCCACTTTGAATCTCTATAGTCTCAAAAGCTCAAGCCACAGGTCACATTGCTAGGTTCCATATTGTCCCTGCCAATTTTTCTGGTGAGACAATTAAATGAGAGATTGATTTTTGAGAGTTTTACTTCATCTGCTCTTTCTGTGCAGGAGAGAAAAACAACATTGGGAGGAAAACAAATTTTTTAAAAATGCTTCACTGGAAACACAGTGCCTGTCTCCTTCCGCTCAAAGGGAAGATGTACTCTAGCAGCTGTTAGTTTAGTTGTAACAAGTGACAAAGCAGAAACACAGAAGTTTATGGCAAACACTGAGGCTATTGCAAGATTTCTAGTTACCCTAGCAGGCACAGAATAAGATGGTGGGTTCCTTCTTTCTCCGTAGCTGTCATGTAGTCTTATAGCTTGCTTTGGCCACTGACAGGAGACTGGATGTGGGAGACAGGCCTCTCTTGTCTCTGCCATGGTGCTCACGGAAGCTCACATTGAGATAGAACTTCTGCCAGCCACCATCCCCTAGGGAACATGATAACCAGAACACCTCTCCACTCACTCAAGCATGGAGAATAAAGGAAAAATGCCCCCTCGTTTTGTTAATACTGAGCTCTGAAGTTGGGTTTCCACTGCAGTGTGACTTAGACTGCTGACTCAAAGGCATTGATCAAATTACTCAAAACCCTTTCTCATCTCTGAAGTTATGAGGATGAACAGGAGTAGCTGATTACCAAGATTGCTGCCAGTTCCTAGTATTCTATGAGCCTATAAAAAAGAAAATAGACAGTTTCCTCCTTTCTATTTGAAAAAAATTTAGTTACCAATCTATACAATATAGCAGAAATCATTTAAAGGTTTTATTTATTTATTTTGGTTGTTTTTAAACCAAACTCACCCATAGGCAGAGCTTTCTGATTTCCTTGTCATCCTGAAATATCCTAAGGTTTCTGCTTACTGAGAACACTCTGTGTGCAAGTGCGAGTCTTAGCTTTGATTTAATTTGTTGACAGCAAGCTCTGGGTACATTTCTGTGTCCTTCTGGCACAGATGCATGTTTTCTGAGGAAAGGGAAAAGACATTACCTCTGGTTCATGACAAAATGAAACCATCCGAAATTCAATTTTGATTTCTTTAAAAACTAGACATAACTTTAAAAAAATTAGGATAACCTAAAACAACTCAAACACAAACTAAAGTTTTTTAAAGATAACCAGCAGCAAAATAATTGAGAACACAATAAAAATCTCCTACTCAGGAGACTGCTTGTCATGTTAACAACAACAAAAAAAATAACTCTAGTTAACAGACATGCACTCACACACACACACACCTGAAAGGCATAAACAACAGAGAAATCAGGGTGAAATCAGACTTCAGATGCTAAATAGCAAAAACCTCTCCATCCCAAATTTGTTATTCCCATAATGGAATGCCAACAGAAAGACATTTCTTTGTATTTATCTTTTTCTGCTTGAGTTGTATATTTTATGTTTCCCACTCTGCATCACACAGTAACAGATAAATATCGTGAGATCCTCAGACACTTAGATTGTAATTTAAAGTTTTGTGGCTTCCATGGGGATCAGGCATTGATAAATATTTTGTGCAAGGCCATGTACTAGTCTATTAGAGCCGCCATAACAAAATACCACAACCTGGGTGGTTTAAACAGCAGAAATTTATTTTCTCACAGTTCTGGAGGTTGGAAGTCCAACATCAAGGTGACTATATGTTTGATTTCTCCTCTTCTTGGTTTGCACATGGCCACCTCCCTGCTGTGTTCTCTGTATATGCAAACCCTTGTGTCTCTTCTTGTAAGGACACCAGTGTTGCCTTAAGACCTCTCCCTTATGACTTACTAATTACCTCCTCAAAGTCCCTATCTCCAAACACAGTCATGCTGCACTTAGGGCTTCAACACATGAATTTGGGGGTGTGCACTTTTGTCCATAACTGGCCAGATTATAACTATTTTCAGCACGAGGGTCACAAGGTCTCTGTTGTAAGCATTCAACTCTCCCACTGTGCACGCAAACCCTGGTTTCTCGAACATCTCCTATCTCAAACAATTTGGAATTTGACCAAGTTGCTCACAGAAGAAAATGTCTTGGTTGCCGACCACATTTTGGTCCTCGACCTAACCACCCATTCTTGCTAATATCTGTATGATGAGCCACACGTCTCTTCAGGGAACAAAGTAGAGAATGTACGAGAATGATTCAGTTTTCACACAAATTGCTTCTCAAACAGCCTTCGAGAAAGAATCAAGTTTGAGAACCGAGGTTCCACTGAACTGAAAAATCAGTCATAGCTAATACATAAACAAAAGTGTGTGGCTGCATTCCAAAAACCATCATTTATGGAAAATAAAATTTAAATGTTACATGATTTTCAAGTCATAAAATATTATTCTTTTGATTATATTGATGCCATTTAAAAATGTAAAAACCATTTTCAGTTTTCGGGCCATACCAAAAAAAGTTGGTGACTGGATTTGGCTCAAAGGCCACAGATCGTAAACCCCTAATCTTGACTGTAATGGTAACTTGTGACAACATTATCTGGTCTTGCCTGTCCAAGAGATGTTTGGTTGATAAAATGAAGACAGAGTACTGCGCTCTTGTCTGTAGTCATTCATTACTTCATTCTAGCATCAGGCCTGGAGAAAACAGGACATGTCACAATTTCTTGAATGTTCTATGAAATTAAATTTGGATTAACAGTGGTGAATAACAAATAATTCACTTTTATATTCTGGTTTCTTTGTAATTTTGTAATTTTAGCTGTTTATGAAGTGATTATTCTAGGTTAAAAAACCAGAACAGTACAAAATTTTTATTTTTTTAAACTCCCAAAGGAGGCTAATCAGATACATTTCTTTTTAAGTAATTTACTGCATGGAAAAAGATTTTTCAGGTCTCTTAATAAATGCTAAAATCAAGTCTCAGAAGTATATTTTAGTATATTCTATTTTTATCTAGTGTCTCTTGCTATGGTTTCACAGTTGGCAATATTTCTTTATTCTACTGTGAATAGAGTTGGCAGGAAAGATAAGTGATAGTTCTTCATTGGTTGTAGTATTCGGTCATATGCAAAATGAGTTTCAAAATTATTTGGAAGTTATAAAAGGCAACATATTTTCTGATATTTTATATAATTGTCTTTCTAATCATTTTCCAACATTATTATTCAGCCTTTGTTGTGAGAAATGAATTTAAAAACAACTACTGCTTTAGATTTTCGTACAACTACTCTGATATTAGGTTCTACTTATATTCATGTATTATATTTTAAGGCCATAAAGTTTCCCCCAAAATGTACTATACCAGAAAAGGAAGAAACAAAAAAGATTTATTTGTCTCGAGATAGTAGAAAACCCATTTTGGAAACCCCTCTTTTCCTTTTTTTCTGAGAATTGTAGCAGGAACCTCTGGTACAGCAGGACGGAGTTCTCACAGCATATGGTTACATTAATTAAAATATCACTTTGGAAATGCACACGGGAGCAAATGACTAGTCAGTGTGGGTTGCAGTATGAATTGTGTTTAATCTGCTTCGTTTTAGAAAAGGACACTGGGAATTATGAGACCAAATGATCATTTCAAATGTGCTTTAATAAAAGTGATCCTATATTAGTAAAATCTAAGACAAAATTGTAGTCTGAATTTTACAAATGTCTGCATTACAGCAAAGTGATTTCTCTGACGGTGACATGGGTCACAGGAGAGTATCTGAGTCCCTTGGGCAGGGAATGATTCAGGGGTGTATTCAAGTGGGAAGGCTCTGCCATGGAGGGTAATGAAGTGTCTTCACTCTGTACAATACTTACCATCATATTCAATTATGATGATGTTGTAAATTCAGATAGAGAAAGGAGAAAAGCTTAGAGAACAAAATAAGTTCTGATGCTAAATATTTCTTAGTCATTAAAAAATTTAATCAAACCTAAGTCAAAGAGTTCACTTCCCGTGCTGCTACTTGATGCCTGCCTACATGATAAATACGTTGTGATCTGTCAGATCTATAAATAAATGTAATTTCTGAAATTATTCTTTTCCATTGATGGTTTTTCTATTTTTTAATAATTGTTTTTTATAAAGAGAGAGAGAGAAACTTATATCTGCTGTTCCATTTATTCATGCATTTATTAGTTTATTCTTGTATGTGCCCTAACTGGGGATTGAACCTGCAACATTGGTATATCAGGACAATACTCTAACCAACTGAGCTACTCAGTCAGGTCTAGCTAGGTTCTTCTGTGCTTAGGGTTAGCAGGAAAAAGTTCTATTATAAGTATCTGGTATAAGTACCTTGGTCTTGTCCCTTGAGAAACAGACAAGATGAAGAGGATGTGACCACTGTAAAGGTGACTATGGCTTATTTTTCTACAATCTCTTAAAGATAGCTACATTAACTATATATATTAATATATATATCTCCCAAAATTCAATCATTCATACAATGCTTTCACTATTTTTGCTCTTTTCAGTGTCACAGGTACTTTTATTTTCTTAATTGTTTTTTTTGTCGTATAAAGGTATTAAGTAGAAAATAGTGGATATACTTAGCATAATGTTTTTGAGGTGCGAATGTTAAGGGTGAACGGCACCAGATATTAGACCTGAGTCCTTGAATTTGGCTAAGAAAGGAAATCAGAGCCAAGGAACTCAAATACAAACCAAAGTTTATTCAGAAAGTCACAGGGGTAGAAGAAGTGAGCAGTGGAAGAAGTAAGCCAGCCAGGATGCATGGACTCAGGAAATAAGTTACAGAAGCACTGGTGCTCAGAAGAAGGCAAGCGAAGGTAATGCACCCGGGGAAAGAAAGGGCGAGGAGGGCACAGGTGTGAGAAAGAGAAGGAAAGAGAGGAGAGAGAAGAGATAGGAGAGAGAAAGTGAGCTGGGTCCTTTGTCTTAAGGACTTTTGTCTACTTTCCAAAGGCAGAAACCCTAGAGGAGGTTCCAGGGGAGAATCTCAATAGAATATTCATTAGCTTTCCAGGTGTGTTATTTCAGGGTCATGGTCTCTACTGATTGGCTGGCTCTAGGGCAGATCATCATTAGTCATCACAGCTGGTCCTGAGGTCAGCCATAGCATTGCTCTGTCTGCTTGATGTTTTTCTGCGTCTGAAGTTGAAAAACAACTGAGGCCTAGATGTTATCTCTCCTTTGACCAAAACTCTGTCTCTCCAGTCAACAGACCTGAAGGTAGGTTTTTAAGATTATTTGATGCAAGTCAGAACCTCATTGTCCTGAGTGTTAATGCTTAAGGGAGTGTTGTGTGTGTAACGAAGGTTCAAGGCCAGACCAGTTCACATGGGATTCGGGCAGACAGATGAAAACTGAGGAGCCGTGGATGCCTGGCATGCCTTTATTCTGGGGTGGGGTGAGCCACACACCCCGCAAGCTGCATGTCGCGCTGGCATCGAGTCCCAACTCCCTTATATACTAAGTTCACAAAAAGCCAGCAGGGTGCCAAGATACTGTAAACAAAGAGTGATTCTGCTCATGTGGGCCTACTCAAGGCTGTGGGAACACTGCTTCTCTTAGTTGCCCAGACATCTGGCTGAGGGAGCCTGACTGACTTTGTTTACCCTACATTGTGTAAGCGCTTGTGTGGGAGTTGTAAGAAGTTATTCTCCAGCCCCTCTTGTTTCTCCTCTAAGGGGGTCTATGGCTTGGCTAGTGCCATGCCAGGGGAGGAAGGGTCAGGGGAGAGTCCATCCCACATGACCAATGATGCTAGGAAAGGAAAGGTCACCGTGGCAGGGGCAAGGTCCTACCCCAGTTTTGCCCATTGCTAGGTACCTGGGGCTTTCAGCCCTGGCGACCTTCGGTATCTGGCCTATTATTCCTACTCTGCTCATGCCTGTCTAACTGCCCACCACAACACATTCATGTTACATGAACCATTAGTTTATTAATTTTTATTGTTGGATAATAGGAATTCGATCTCCCTACATCTTCATGAATTCTCATCATTTTTAATGTAGAAAATGTAGTAGGTATGTAGTGGTTTCTATTTTATTATGGTTATAATTTTCATTACATTAATGAGTAATTACATTAGGCATCTTTCTATGGGGTTATGAGCCATTCATATGTATCAGTCAGTGAGATGTATATTCAAATGTTTTGTTCATTTATCAATTGATTTTCACATTTTTACATTATTAAAGATCAAAGTTATTTATATAGTAAGTATACAAATCTGTTATCAGATATGTAAGTTTTAAATAGTTTTCCTCAGCTTATGACCTGCTTTTATTTTCTTAATGTTGATGAAACCCATATTTTTAATTTTTCTTTTTAAGATACTTTTAGTGTCATATCCAAGGAGTATTTACCTAACATGAAGTCACAAAAGTCCTAAGTTTGAGGAGAAGTGAACTTAGATTCTTATCTCACACCATGCATAAATATGAAATAATTTTAAACTTTAAAAAAAAAATCTGAAGGGAATTAGATTTTTTAAAATAAGTTTCCTTTCTGCCCTTTATTGCCCTTTTGTCAAAATCAATTGATCACAAATGTGTTTATTCCTAGTCTTTAAATTCTGTTCTATTGATCTATATATCTATCCTAAGCCAATATTACACAATTTTGGTTGTATGGATTTTTAACAAGTTTCGTAAGTGTGTGGTGTGTGAGCTTCAAATTTGTTCTTTTTCAAAATTAGTTCTTATGAAATTGCATACATTTCCATATCCATTTTAGAATCAGCTTATCAATTTTTACAAATACTCATGAAGTGCATTTACAGAAACCTAAATGGTCTAGCCTACTACACTCCTGGAATATATGGTACAGCATATTGCTCCTAGACTACAAGCTTGTACCAAATGTTACTGTACAAAACAAGATTAAATCAAGCAAGAGAAAATGATGGAATCAAGAAATGTGGTAAATATAAGATGTATGAGGCTGCTGACCTTGTAACACAGCATACTGTTTTATGGCAAAATTGTTTTATAAGTAGAAAAAGTACACCCTAAAATAATGATGAAAAGTATAGTATACTAAGCACATAACCCAGCAATATAGTCATTGATTATCACTATCAAGTATTATGTACTGTACATGTCACACATGCTACACTTGTATATGACTGGCAGAGCAGCAGGTTTGTTGACACCGGCATCACCACAAACACGTGAGTGATGCGCTGTTCTACAATCCTATGATGACTATGTTGTCGCTAGGCGAGAGGTGTTCTGCCTGTCCATCTCCCTGCTGCCCCAGGTCCCCGGCCACCCTGATCCTTTTTTGGCTTTTGTGTCCCTCATTTTGGCTTTTTCGGAATGTCATGAAGTTCGAATGGAACAGTATGCAACCTTTTCAGATTGTCTTCTTTTACTTAAGAATATGCATTTAAGGTTTCTCGATGTCTTTTCAATGCTTGACTGCGCATTTGTTTTTTACATTGGATAATATTCCTTTGTCTGGAGGAAGCATAAATTATTTAGCCATTTACCTACTAAAGAACATTTTGGCTGTTTCCAAGTTTTGGCAGTTATTACTAAAGTTGCTATAAATATTCATGTGCAAAAATTTTTAAACATAAATTCAACTCCTTTGGGTAGATACCATGAGCACAATTGTTGAATTGTATGGTAAGAGTATGTTTAGATTTCAAAAACCAGCCAATTGTCTTCCAAAATAGCTATCCTATTTTGTATTCTCACAATCAAGGAATGAGAGTTCCTGTTGCTTCATGTCCTCATCAGCATTTGATGTTTGCATTAATTTCATTTTTCAGTCTGGATTCTTAGGGGCAGCATCTGTATCTGCATATCTTCATAGCTGAGCCACATTTAGTCAGAGGCTGTGCTCAACCAGGGAGCCAGTCAGCCCTCTGTCTTCCAGCAGAGCTTCTGTGGGTGGGCTTGACCACAGCACAGTTTCCTGTACCCCCTCCTGTCTTCCCCATGCATGTGAATAGCTTCCCAGGCATTTGAGGTTGTGTAGAGAGTTTGGGCTTTTTCAGGTTTGATCTGCATAGGCATGGCCTTCCAGTCAACCAGGGATATGTGCATAGGCTATCTAGCCCCTCTACAATGCTTATTTTTTCAGGATTTCCATGTTAAATTTATATAAAAGCATGATTTCTGTTGACCTCAACAAAGTTCAAAGCCTCTAGCTTCAAGAGTTATGTGCCGTTCCTATTAGTTTACTACCAAGTTTTTTTCCTTTAATGATAAAACCCCATTGATTTTTCTCCTGTTGATCCAAATCAAATTAGCCTCATTCAGCAGCAAATCTGCTGGTTTTAAGTCAGCCTCACCCTCTTAGAACTAAACTGGGGGATTATGGTAGCAGCCCCAGGCAAGAAATCCACAGACTATCCCTGTTCTTTTCCAAAGTTTAGACAACCTTTTTATGAATAAATATTTCTCAATTTTATGGTTAACTTTCAGAAACCAGAAATGGCTGTTTTGATAACTAAATCAAGTTGTATAGGCTTTTTGTGGGAGAAAACTTGCCAACTTCTTGCTATTATTGAAACTCCCATTCTTTCTACTTTTTGATCTAGTGTTCATTCAGTTAAGGATGCACCTAGTAATCACATGTCTTTAGTCTTCTTTCGTCTCTGACAGCAGTCTCACTATCCCACAACTTTTTAATTTGTGACAATATTTTAAATAGCGGGTGATTTTGACTCTTCCTTTTCCTTTCATCACTAATCAAATATCTTTCATTTTAAATTCATTCATCAAGTATTTTTTTTTTTTTTGTAAAATACGTCCTGAATGCATCCATTTTTGTTCATTCTCATTGCCACCACTCCAACCCAAGGCACTGTTATTTCTTCTCTGGATCACTGCAATCATGTGTCTCCCTTTGTCCATTCATTCTGTCCTAGGTTCTATTCTCCAAACAACAGACAGGGTGGCATTTTTTGAATGGTGCAATATTTTCTTTATTTAGGCAGAATTTTCAGAAAAGGTAAAAATGATATCATTGTTACCTTAATTATTTTAAATGTGTATTTCAGTTCTGTTAAATGTATTTACATTGTTGTGAAACAGATCTCCGAAGTGATATGGGGGGGATAACTTTTTTTCTTTTTCTTTTCTTTTTCAATTACAGTTGACATTCAATATTACATTACTTTCAGATATACAACACAGTGCTTAGATATTTATAGAATGTTCAAAATGATCCCCCCATATGTCTAGCATCCACCTGGCACCATACCTAGTTATTACAATATTATTGACTATATTCCCCAATGCGTTACATCCTCATGACTATTTTATAACTGCCATGTTGTACTTGATTTCTCTACCTTTTTCCATCTGGCAGCCGTCAAAATGTTCTCTGTAGCTATGTGTCTCTGTTTTTGTTCTGCTTGTTCATTTATTTTGTCTCTTAGATTCCACATATAAGTGAAATCACATGGTATTTCTCTTTTTTTGACTTATTTTACTTAGCATAATACCCTCTAGGTCCATCTATGTTGTTGCAAATTGTGAGATTTCATTCTTTTTATTTGCAAGTAGTATTCCATTGTATATGTACACACCACATCTTTATCCAGTTGTCTAATGATGAACACTTATGTTGCTGCCATATTTTGGCTATTGTAAATAATGTTGCAGTGAACATAGGAAGGTATGTGTGTTTTCAAAATAGTGCTTTCAATTTCTTCAGCAAGATACACAGAAGTGTCATATAGGTACAGGGTCATAAGATAGTTCTATTTTTAATTTTTTGAGGTATCTCCATACTGCTTTCCACAGTGGGTGCACCGGTCTGCATTCCCACCAACAGTGCATGAGGGTTCCCTTTTCTCCACCTCCTCATGAGCACTTGTTGTTTGTTGGTTTATGGATGATAGCCATTCTGAAAGGTGTGAGGTGATATCTCATTGTGGTTTTACATTAGTGATGTTGAGCATCAAAGTGACTTGTAAATGATAAAGCATACAATATCATTCCCGTGCTTAATATAATTTTACCTTTATTTATAACTTTTTGGGGGCATTGTACTGCTTTTATATTTTGTGCTCTTAGAATAAAATCCAAATATATCATAGCCCATAAGGCAGTGTCCTTTTCTTCTCAGGCTTCCGTGACAAAGTACCACGGCCTGAGTATCTTCTATATAATAGAACAGAAGTTTATTTCCTACTGTTCCAGGAGGCTGGAAGTCTGAGATGGTGTGCCCGCACGGTTAGGTGAGGGCCCTCTTCCAGGTCACAGACTTCTCATGGAATCTTCACATGGCAGAAGGGGCTGTCTGTGGGTCCTTTTTATAAGGACAGTAATCCCATTGAGTTTTAAAAAATGTTTATTAAAATTAATTATAGTTAGCAGACAATATTATATTCACTTCAAATATAAAACATAATGATTCAACATTTATATATCTTATGGAATGATTGCCGCAATAAGTCTAGCACACATCTGTCATTGTATATGGGTGCTATGATATTATTGATTACATTCCTTATGCTGTGCAGGCTCTGCCTTCATGACTTAATCAACTCCTAAAGTAATACTCCCCACCTTTTAATACTATCACCTTGAGGGTTAGGTTTCAACATATGAGTTTTGGAAGGATACACTCAGCCCATAACTGCCAGGTACTGTTTGACTGAAGCCCACCTATCTGATGTCCCCTCATCACACCTTACTACATGCATTCAAACCAGTCTCCATTCAGCTTGGGAAGCTGGCCAAGCTTTTCCCTGCCTCAGAGCCTTTGCACTTGCCATTCTCTCTACTGAAATATTTCCCATCTCCTCATCACATGCCTGGCCCTCTTTATTCTTCTTGGATCAGCTTGGATGTCATCTCTTCAGAAAGGATTTCTCTCCATAGCCTTATTCAATTTAGTATTATCTACACTTACAACATTATTTTCTTACATATCACCTAGGTCATTTCTTTCATGATAATTATTATAATTATAGTGTTTATTTGCAGACTTATTTATTACAACCTCCTCTGATCAGTGCTCTCTATGAAGGAAAAACCTGTGTCTTTTACTCACCGCCAAATCTCCAATTCCTTTAACAGTGCTTGGCATATGGTAGGAAACATTTGCCCCACTTTCCCACTAAGGAACTAAGTAAAAGAGAAAAATATTATTCTCCTCAAACTGTGTTTTTTGAGAAATACCAGATATGGGGATCAACAAATTCTTCAATGAAATTAATAACTTGAATAATTATGAACACAATTTCTCTTAGTGTTTTTTTCCTTGCATTTTCAATGGCATGAACATTAGTTAATAAAGTGATTTCAGATATTAATTTTGTACAGATATGTATTAAACCAGAATGGTTTAACAAAAAAGAACTTCAAAATAAGAAAATGGAAGCATGTTCATGGCTTTCTTACTTAAACAGGGTGTATAATCACTTAGTTTAATATCCATTCAAAAAGGGAGATAATATAGGCATTGTAACCTGGATATATTGTTCTAAAGTCAAAAGACTCATAAAATGAATGCCATTCTTAGAAAAAAAGTACATTTATTTCACGTATTATACGTGAGGAAGGACTATTTAATGTTACCCATCTTCTGGAAAACAAAAGTATAATAGTTATATTTCTGCCAGTCTCTATTCATGGTAATTCTGTCCTTTTCTTTTAAAGAAAGTTTAGGCATTTTAATCAGTTTACCTCTTGAAAAAACTAACCCCTGGGCATTTAAAAAGTCTTGGTTTCCAAGGAGAAAAAATATGAAGCTGCAACTTAGTGACTACTAATTCATTTAATCTATAAATCAACAGGAACAAAAAAATTCATATCATTTCTAGAGCTTAAAACTTCTATAAATAAAAATTTCATTTTCTGGTACTGACAACCTGAATTTCCACTGTGCTGGTGAGTCCTCATCATGTCACTTGCTCTTTATGACTAAGGTAAATATTAAAGCCCACATCCTTGATGGATCTGCAGTGGTCCTCTTTTCCTCTCAGCTTTTGAAATGAAATAAGAGTTCAATAACATGGTACACTACAAGTCTTTTGTTCAGCTACATACAGTATATCTTTTGATGTGTACAACATATTCATTTCTTCCAAATGTTTTATCGACCTTGGTGCCTGGAGCAATGAAAAAAAAAAGAGTAGCAGGTGAAGTGCTAGCATATATACAGAGGGATTCAGAAAGTATCAAGTTTATTGGACACTGTTATTAAGAATAACATTTAATCTGATTGGATATTTTTTGTTTTGCATTGTCACAACTAGGATAGGACTAGTTAGGTTCTAAAAATATTCGGATGCTTTTCACTAAGAGACATAATCAAAGTTTAAGAGACACTTAGGCTTGGAGGTTTAATTCTACCCATACCCTCTTCTGAAATTGAACTTGGATCCCATCCAGGTTTTTTCTTGTCTCTTTTTAAGTCACCATTCTATGCTGCAGTAGCAGCCATGCAAATTAACACATCCCTACATGCTCAGGGCATTCACTAAAGCCAATGAGGAGAAAATAAAATGGCAAAGATTTTTCCTTTTGTTTGTCTTAGAATTTTCAGTGCATTGTGCATGAGGAAAATTGTTGGGTTTATTTCTATATTACAAGGGTCCGTGTGTCCTTAATGTAGTGAAACAGAAACTACAGCTAATTTCAGGAAAGAGAGAGACTCCTTAGGGCAATGGTAGATGTGTCCCCAGGATTTTTTTCTGTTGTAGAAGACAGAAACTCAACTCAACAAACTTAAGCATAATATGTAACATTTAATCTGGTAGTTGAAAAATAAGCTGACTTCTCAGGATCCAAACAAGGTTCTCTCTTTCTCACTTCATTTCTTTATTCAGCTCCTGCCGGTCCATTGCTCTCTCTTTCCTACTGCAGCAAGCACTCGGGATACGGTGGTGAAGCTGGCTACCTCCTACTGATTCCATGATCTGAAAGAAAAAGCTCTGTACTCATCAAGCCATTCATTCCAAAACTCTTTATTGCATACTTATTATGTGCCAGACTTCTCATGAAGATTATATTCTACAGGGGAGAGGCAGACAATAACAGATAAAACAGATAGAGATAACCATGCGTGCAAATCCCCTTTCTTCTTTCTCTGGAAAAATAACTTCAGCTACTACCAGATGATCTTTGAGAGTCTTTCCAATCAAGAGATATCACTTGACTTTTATTTCTTATGTTACAAACCCCAAGCCATCGATGGCTTTGAAGATAAAGTGGTACCATGTGCCCCGAATATGGACAGCCTCTAAAAGCTGAAAAAGGCAAAGAACAGATACTCCCCTGGAGCGTCCAGGAGGAATGCAGCCTTGTTAGCACCTTGACTTTAGCTTTGGAATACACACTGAAGACCTCTCATCTACAGAGCTGCTAGGTAGTAAGTACTATTTCGCTTTTACACACTATGTGTGTAGTAATTAGTTGCAGCATGATGGGAACCTGAAATACCCTCTATGTGCCACCACTGCAGGCAGCGTGCCTGTGTCCTTTAATTTACGGCATCTCCTCCCTCGGCATGTCTTCCTTCCATCCTTTACTTTTCTCTTTCACAGAAACATATTTTTTTATTTTTTCCATGTGATTTAGTCACTCTAAGTCTATCCTGCCCTTTCCTATGTTGAATTTGTTGTCCACAGGGAAAGTAATTCTTATCAATCTCAGGCATATCCTTTAGGGGTTAATGCTGAATATTAGCTATTTTTAAAAATGTTTATTCCCCTCCTCTCCCCCTGCTTCCACTTTTAGATACATAGCTCTAGTGTGAGAGCCTTCTGTTTCCTTGTGGCTTTAAAAAGGTATGTTTTTGCCCAGACCAGTGTGGCTGAGTTGGTTGGAGTATCATCTTGTAGACCAAAAGGTCGTGGGTTTGATTATCGGTTAGGACACACACCCAGGCTGCGGGTTAGATCCCCATATAAAGGCAGCCAAGTGATGGTTCTCTCTCACATAGATGTTTTTCAATCACTCTCTCTTTCCCTTCCTCTCTCTCTCGAAAAGCAATTAAAAAGTATCCTCGGGTGAAGACAAAAAAAAAAGTTTTTTTAAAGTATGTTTTAATTTTGTCTAACATCATTCATTCAGGAAATAGTTATTTAGTACTGACTGCGTGCAAAGCATAATGTTATATATCACTCCAGAAAACTATGAGAAATTGTGTCTAGTTTGTAGAACTGATAGAAGAACAATCTTCCTGTAACATATGAACCTAACTGATAAGTTCTAATATACAAAATCTATGCAATAGTATATCAGTTTTGAAGATGTTTGTTGTGAATAGTTATTATTTAGTAGTATTTTAAATAAAAGTAATATGATGGTGATTTTGCTATTGCCCCAAATTGTCGGGGATTGTCTAAACAAATTAAATTTTGATTTTGTTGCATCTTTTAAAGAAACAAATAATTGCTTTCTAGGCTTCCACGGGTTGAAGGAAAAATAAATACAAAGAAATAATTTTATTCTTTTGCTAGCATTAAAATTGTTTGCATGTTATAAAAATCTCATGAGTACAGTTTTTAAATCTTAGTAAAGCAAGTATTACATTATTGCCTTTTTATAAATTCCAGAAGTCTATGTTTTTTTTTTCTTGCTACACATAATGAAAGACAAACCCATCCCTGAATGATCAAGCAAAAGGGACATTCTGGAGCATGTACTGCCCATTTATTCGTACCCCCCCCCACGAGAAAGCATTATTCGAGTCTTGTTTTAAATCAGCTTTACTATAAAACATTTGGCTCCCGCCTGTGGTTCAAAGCCATTCTTTGAACAGCTTGAAATCATTAGGGAGGGAGTGGTGGCAAAAAGTAGAGCTTCAAAGACCTTGCCCAACTGAAACAATACACCACACTCAGAGCTGACAACTCAACAGGGAAGATGCTGCAAGCAAGGTCAAAGCTTACAATAAGGTCATTACTTTTTCAAGGCTGTAGAGACCCATTTGCTGGCCTACAATAATGTTTCAATTGGGCATAGCCAGGAGAAAAAAATAAAATATCCTCTGTCCTGAAGATGTCATTTATGGTTTATTTAAGTAAGAAAATGTCTAGGAAAAATGAAGTGATTGATTGTCTGATGTGCGTGGAGTCTTGCTTGCAATCAACTCCACTGAGCCTCTAAACTTTAAAGTCTCAAATGAGGCTGATTGCAGTCTCAGTACAAAACATCCTTTTGCTGTTAATCAACAACATATAGAATATATTTTCCCAGGTTGTTATTTCCTAAGTGCAGTAAGAAAATTGCTGTACTTGACCAGTGTTCATTTTTGACAGTTGTGATAATATGTTTCCTCTAATACTTTGTACTTTAGCAAGGGATTAAATAGCCATTATTTGCATGGACTCTAATATCAGACTGCCTCAGTTCACAGACCAAATATGCCATAAAAGTTGAAATTTTGGCCAATTAATATGGGAGTGCCTCCTTTTCCTCTTTTGTAAAGTAAAACTGGCTTTAACTGCTATTTAACTAACCACCTGTTAGTTATGAGGATTAAAAAAAGTAGTCAATACTTGTAAAGCAATTAGACAAACTTGTCACATAATAGATGCTCAATAAATGTTAGCCATTTGTACTAGTTAAAATTCTCCAGAGACAGAACTATAGTAGAATGTGTGTGTGTGTGGAGAGAGAGAGAGAGGAGAGAAGAGAGAAATTTATTGTAAAAATCAGTTCACACGATTATGAAAGCCTGAGAAGCCCAAAGTCTGCAAGGTAGGCCAGCAGGCTGGAGACTAAGGGAAAAACTGTAGTTCAAGTCTACAGATAGGCTGATGGCACAATCCCTTCTTGCTCAAAAGGAGGTGAGTCTTTGTTGTAGTAAGACCTTCAAGTGTTTGTGTGAGGTCTTTTTTCCCTACATTATGGAGGATGTTATGGGGTGAATATTCGTCTTCCCCAAATCCATTTGTTGAAATTCTCATCTCTACTGTGATGGTATTAGGAGGTGGGGACTTTGGGAGCTCTTTAGGCTTTCGAAAGTGTAGACTTTAAGAATGGGAATAATGCTTTATAAGAGAACAGAGAGCTTGCTTCCTCACTGTTCTCTCAGCCAAAGGTAAAATGAGAAGTTGGCAACTTGCAACCCAGAGGGGGACCTTCCCCAGAACCCCATCATACTGATGCCTTTATCTCAAACTTCTAATCTCCAAAACAGTGAAAAATAAATTTCTTTTGTTTATAAGCCACCCAGTGGGGATGGTATTCTGTCATAGCCATCTGAAATGACTAATTACTCAAGGTCCTTCGATTTCAATGTTATTCTCATTTAAAACACATCTTCGCAGAAACATTAAAAAATGTTTGACCAAATATCAAATATCTAGGTACTGTGGCTCAGGCAAGATGATACATAACACTAGCCATCACACTACTGGTATTATTATATAATTTCAATCTCAATGGATAACCTCAGTCTGAATAGTATAAGAGGGGAATAAGTAAGATTTACAATAGGATCTAAACCTCTGCCCATATTCTACCTGTCCTGGACTGAGTCCTCAGTCATGAGCATCCGAGCAAGAGAAAGGTCAGTTTGACTGAAATGAATTTCATAACTTTCAATACTACCTGGGGACAAAATAGACACTTGATAAGCATTTTGATTGGCCAACTATTTTGGTTCATTTGTTTTTTTTTTTCCCATAAAATGGCTCTAGTAGTGCTTAGTTTTCTTTAACTTCACTTGAAACAATTCTGTTAGATTGTATTGTGACAGCTGTCATATCAGTGTGCATTTAAAAAAGAAAAAAACATCAAAATTGGTGAATTTTGTGCAGTCATTTTATTATTAAAAATGGAAGAAAATATGTAACATTTTTGACATATCATGCTTTATTATATCAAGAAGGGTAAAAATGCAACAGAAACACACACACACACACACACACACAAAATTTGTCCAGTATGCGGAGAAGGTGCTGTGACCAATCCAGCATGTCCAAAGTGGTTTGTGAAGTTTTGTACTGGAGATTCCTCACTGGACGGTGCTCCCTGGTGGGATAGACCGGTTGAAGTTGAAAGCGATGAAATTGAGACATTAATTGAGAACAATGAGACATTAATTGAGAACAATCAAAGTTATACCATGTGGGCGGTAGCCGACATACTCAAAATATCCCAATCAATAAAGTTATTGGTAAAAATGAAAAATGTGTCTTTTATGTTATAGGAAAACACTAAATGGACTTTTTGGCCAACCAAATATAATATAACTGATGAAAATAAAATTTTCACCACTGTGTAGTCAAACTTCCATGATAGTTTTCCTTCTTTTCTTTAGATAAAAATTTTCTGCCATTGCTACTCATAAATAATAAGGCAAGTGGGCAAAAATATTCCTGAAAAGGTGTTTTTGAAATGTGTTTGCTTTTCTGAAAGAAATAGAGAGGGGCTCTAAATTGTTTCTTTGGCTCTCTTTATATTTAGCATATCGACCTATAGTTCTCTATCAGATGATTTCACTTATCTGCAAACATTTTCCACTACCTAACTTTTGATTTAGACTGTTTATTTCAATGATTATTTTCCAGAGAATTAATTTATTCCCATCAATTCATGATTAGGTGACATAGTCAATAAAATCCTTTGATTCTGCCAAAGATTGGGGTAGGGAATCACTGACCCCCCTGCTCCTCAGGGGACCTTACATTTTGAGTAACTTCTCTAAAATGTTGTAGGTTCCTCTCTCTCCAGTGGCTCAGCCAGCTACCGGGCATTGCTGCTTTCTGGGCAAAGTACCCCATGCTGGGACGAGGACCAGTGTAGGTTCTGCTCCTGGTTTCTCCTCCTTGGGATGCTTTCTGATTCTTTAGCCTCAGGATGTAATCAGAAGCCTCTTAAGAGCTCCAGTAGTTCAGCCTATGGGGATGATCCAGGACCATCTGTAGCTTGGCACTGCTTGAAAAACAATGGCCTAGTAAACAGATCGCTCCTATTGGCCTTCGAGGTATTTTTTTCCAGACTAACATGTGATTGGGCTGTCAGAATGGGGATGACATGCTGATTTTTGGTGTCTCAAATTTTTTACATATGGAAGGCCCTCAAAGTTTACCAGGGAGGGGCCCTGCGTGTAGTGACAATCAAAAATAGTCGTAAAAGTATAAGACAGGACCAGCAAAAGTATCCCTAGAGAAATGGATATCTTCCTTTATTCTTGGTGGGAACATATATTGATACAGGATTTGGAGGAAGGTAAATTGCTAGTTTCTGACAAAATTTTAAAATACATATTACTTGGCCTAGAAATATAAGTTCTAAGAATTAATTTTACAGATACCTAAGTGTGCAAAGATTTATGTTTGTAAATAATTATCAGAATGTTAATTATAACAGCATGAGGTTAGAAACCATCAACTGCAGTTACATACAATTTTATATACACTTTGGGATATCAGGCATTCATTAGGAACAGTGAAGCAGATTTGGGTGAACTGATATACTAAACATTTCAGTTCACAGTTTCAAATAAATGAGAACAAGTTGCTAAAGCTTTGAAAAGATACTCAGCAAAATGATTAAGAGGTTAATTGCAGCAAGTGTGATTAGAATAAGACAGTAAAGAGAAGTTTTATAAAATGTTTCTATCTTTTCACTCTTCTAATAAACACAAGTATTCAAAAGAGGGAGCAGAGGAAAGGGTTGTTTCGCAATTTTGAATCAGTTCTTATGCACTGTAGCGATTTGGGATAATCCAGGGGACCTGAAACTGATTAAATTCTGGCGTTGTGTGGCCTTCATCAATGTATGTTTAAGCAATCCTCATCTGTTAAATGAGAACAGCAACACTTATGTTATAAAGTTTCTGTGAACGTTGCATGAAATAAAATCAGTAATGTTCTTATGTCAGACCCAGGCCCATAGCAGGGCTCATTCAGGACTTTTTGGCTGTTACACTCGACTTCTTATGCCTTGACACCCATCAAATATGTATGTCACTAGAACTTCTGAATCCAGGCTGTAGCAGATTTACATGCATATATCTCATATGCATGTAAATATATCCATATATAGATATGTCTATATCTATATCCATATATCTATGTCTATACCCATATATATCATTATTACCTGAGATGAAACACATGCAAGATCAAATAGATCAAATATTATCTTTTTTTCTTGGAAAAACCTTCCCTCTCAATTTCCATGCATATAAAAGACTGCTGCTCTCCTAATAATGCAAGAGGAAAGGAGGAGAACCTGTGGGTCTGAGATGCCGAAGAATGACTATAATTGTGACTGGGAATATTTGACCACAGGCTTTAACTGTTTCTGCACATGAAGCTTTTTGGCTGAAGAATCTTATTTTTGCATTCTCAGGAAAGCAGACTGGACCCTCCATGAATTGGATGTCGCCTCTGCTTGACTTTGTGTTCCAGCTCTTCAATGCCTTATCTTTCATGCCACTACACTTATTCATACACAAACCTTGTTATGCCTAGAGAGGCGTTGCACTGCAGTAGTGAATAACACGGGCTCTGGAGCCCAACTGTGGGGCTTCAGATTCTGGCTCTTTTACTAAAAAATTATGTATGTTGGGCAGGTTATTATGCTTTGTTGGCTAAGTGATTACCACTCTCACAGCCTCATCTTTCTCTTCTACAAAATGGAGATAATAATAGTATCTACCTCACTGGGTTGTTGTAAGGTTCATATGTATTATCATATGTGAAGTTCCTGGCATATTGAAAATACTGTATAACCATGAATTATTTATTTTTTAGTAATTTATTATTATGATTACTTTATTATTAGGAACGGTTGGTAAACAAACAACCATTATTTGTTTCCATGCCTGTTCTTCCTATTAGTTCACAGAATACCTGTAGCTAAAGTTGCTAATATTATTACAGAAATTGCTGTCACAACTGTTCAATAAATAACTGTTAAATTAACAGGCGAATGTTTTGTGATCCCTTAGTATCTCGGGCACAGCCCCTCCTAGAGCCTGGCTCTGATCACGGCTTCTGAAGTGAGGAACTTCACAGTCCAGAAGACAAACTGCTTGGGGCAGAGCGTGTTGTGTTCCCATGTGGAGTGCTGGGCATCTGAGGAGCACCACAAAGTCGCTTCTCTTCCTGTCAAAAACAGGAAAAAAAGCCTTCTCTCCTTTCCAACAGACACCTTACCTTGTTTACCCAGCCTCCTCAGCAGAGATGTGTGCTGCGGTGGGTGGGAGGTGGGCAATAGTGACACAGCCCCAGGCAGGGAAACATTATTACAGTACACCAATTATGAACGTCCCTTTGCTTCACCAGGGAGTAGGTTGGGCGTGGGCCTGTGGTACCTTCCTTCTCTGTCACTGTGAGTGTTGGGTTGTAGCTGTCTTGTGACCACAGTATGGCCAACAAACTGAAATCAGCAGAAGTAATAATTGACAGAAACTGCATACCTGGTAAAATTTTGTGGATCTGCTGAAATGCACAATCCAGACATGATTTTCTTTTAAGATTTCTGTTTATAGGAGAATATAAGTATCGTTGTTTGTGTTGACTTGGAGGGTTTTTTGTTTGCTTGTTTTTATAAGGTGCAAGAAAAATTATTATTAAAAACATGATAGGCCAAAGAGGAAAGACCTGTCAATTAACCATGACATGTATTGTCATTAAAAAAATTAGTTGTTTACTGGCAGTAAGTTTTGGGGATAATTATATTAAAACCACAATAATAGCTCTGTAGTCATTTTCTCTTTTGATGCTGCGTTTTACTGGTTGGCGAGTCAACTGTAACTATTTGCTCCAGGAAAGAATTTAGATAGAATATAGAGCACAAAATTGCTGCCCGAGAGAAAGGCTTTCTTTGTATGCTTATTTGTTTATTTTACTAGAAGCTAGAACCAAATTAGTTTTGTCATTTTTTAAACTTAGGTGAACTACTTTTCTGTGATAGAACTTTCTATTAGCACTGGCTGGTGTGGCTCAGTGGACTGAGTGCCGGCCTGCAAACCAAACTGTCACCAGTTCAATTCCCAGTCAGGGCACCTGCCTGGGTTGCCGGCCAGGCCCCCAGTTGTGGGCATGTGAGAGGTAACTGGTTGATGTATCTCTCACACATCATTGTTTCTTTCCCTCTTTTTCTCTCCCTTCCCCTCTCTCTAAAAATAAAATTAAAAAACCTTCTATTAGTTTGATATTGAACAGTAACTGCAATTCCCTCATAAAGGTGATGAATTGCAAAGTAATAAAATATGTGGAAATTTTCCTTATTAATAAACACATATTCTAGTGTGCAAATGGTTTTTTTTCCTTCTAATACTTTATTTGATGACTTTAGGCTTATAGGTAAAGCATAGCTTATAAAAACAATATTCTGTTTTTATATTTTAAAAATACTCACACATTTATCATTGTTAAATGCTTAAAGCAGGTTACAAAATAATAGCATGGTTTTACCTTATATATGTAAATACAGTATATATACATCAAAATAATTATTACTGAAAGTTTTATCTGAATGTTTATTTTCATATGCGATATTTGCATTTTCTTCATGCTTGTGTTTACTCTTAAAATGTTAGAAAATAATCATGTAAATTCTATTCTGTCTTTCTATGAGAAGGAAACCATTGTAAGAGTAGAAAATATAATTTGGAAATAGTGTGATATTTCTTATTCTCAGGTATTTGAATAATAATACTCTTTGTATCATCTGGAGATTGACTCAGTCAGGTAAGAGGTACAGTAATTTGTTTCTGAAACATTTTGGAAACACTTTTGATAGTCATACTTACGGGCAGCACCTCTAATTCCTACTACTGCAGAGAGAGATTCAGAACAGGCAGCATTCACTTCTGACAAACCATCTCGCACGTCCCCAGGCTTAACCTCAGTTCCTAGGATGCAAGCTGTTACTCTACGTTTTTCTCTCCTCCTCACTCAAGAAAATTTATATTGGAATGCAAGAAAGAGAGAATAGCCACATTTTAGAAATTATATGAGCTCTAATTATTTATCATGATTATTTTCAAGCTTGGTATTATTAATAACAAATGATGTATTGCCTCTTTAGACTCCCACAGTGGAGACCTGGACTAGGAAAGAAGTCGAAGGCAGGATTTCTCAAATGAACATACACTTAAATTACCTGAGTGAACATCTGAACTCCAGATTCTGATTTACGAGGTCTGAGATGAGGCCCAAAATTCTGAATTTTTCACAAGCTTCCAGATAATGTCTATGCTGTTGATTACATTGCAAAAGATTGGGTAAACAAACACTGAAGCGTAGCAGTAAGAAAAGGGCAGGTGAGGCATAGTGCCCTGCATCTGGAATAAACTCAGGCAGGCAACAGTAACTTGGTTTCAGTAAAAACCTCATGGAAGTGTCCAGAAGTAATGAAAGCTTTGAAATGAAAGTGTCCAGTGGGCTGTTGGTATTCAGGCTAACAGTCACAGCCACCGCATTTCTTTAACACATGTGTAGTGCTTATCATAAGCTCAGCATTATTCCATGAGCTTCCTCATAGCAAATATTTAAGCCTCTTAGCAGCCCTGAGAGGTAGGTTCTATTCTTTTTATTCTTCCCATTTTATGGGTTCAGAAACTGAAAAACATCACAGCACACAAATGAGTATGTTTGGATTGTACCCAGGCAGAAGGCTCCAAGCTCCTATGCTTAACCACAAGGCCATGTTACTTCTCTGACTCGGAGATGAAGCTACCAGACACATTGACCGATGAATTAACCAGAAAGTGGGAGATGGAGATGTTCTTAGTTTCATCCAACCTGCTTGTTTAAAAAAAAAAGGCTAAGGGACTACATATAAACCTTCATCTAAACAGGTCCACTGAGTGTGTGTGTGACTGAGGTCCATTCCTTTTAGACTGTGGTATAGAGATTCTTGCCACACATCTCTAGTGTTCTGGAAGCAAGGTAGGCTTAAATGTGTGTGTGTGTGTGTGTGTGTGTGTGTGTGTGTGTGTGTGTGTGTAAGTAAAACTCAAAATAGAGATGGGGACTGGACATTAGTGGGATCAACTGGTGAATAGCTGGGAAGATAAAGGCAAAAATTTGGCAAGAGTTAATTTCTCAGAATGTCTGTAAAATAGGATCTCATCAAAATTTTATAGCTCCCTGACTGAGATTGAAAGCTTTTGTCACTTGCCTTTGGTTGCAAAATAAGTCAAGGTCAAAATTAGGTGCACCCTCAGGAGTGTCAGTTTTAGATCTAGCTTCTTTTAAATCTTATCTCTGTTCCTTGGAAGAATCATTAGACTATTGAAGCTTAAAGATCCCTGCTGTTACCACCTCTCCATTTAAATTACCATAATAACCAGGACAAAAGAACATGTATTTACTAATGTTCATATGCACTTCAGAGTGTCCCAACCAAATTATCGGTGATGACTAATAGGAGGCTCAGGTAGTAGGAGCTGGAAGAGAGTTTGGAGGCAATGTGTCAGACTTCAAAGCGAACTCCAGCTTCCACACAGCAGGCTCCAGTCCAGCATGGCACTGCTGCCTGGGGGCAATGGTCTCCCAGGTCCCAGCAGCAGGAAGGAAATTTGCATTCACATTGTGTGTATTTGTTTATGGCTCAACTTCAGTTCTTAATTATTTACTGGTATTCCCGTGAAAGCTGTATAATGGAAGATGAAAGTGAATTTGAAGGAACCAAAGGGAAGAACAATGCCCAAGCCCTTTGGAGTAGTTACTTTGACCATTTTTCCAGGCTCTTCAGATCAGCACTTTCACAATGGTGTATTTAGAAGTTGCCATTTCCATTGGATTTAGGCTAACTTTTGCCACATTTTGATCTCTGTTTCTGGGGCATTTTCTGTGACTAAATGTTAAGTAGCTGCCAGTTCTGTTTGCACACTTGCTGAATTGGCTCAGCCCCCCCCAACAGGGCTGTCTTGCTTTGACTGGCAGTCACAGGGGATAGACAATGTTTCAGGTCAGTGCTGGCGGAGATGGTAAAGGCTGGCATGGTGACATTTTATTATTTCTGATGACTAATTATAGGGAGGTTTGTGTTTTATGGGTGTTTTGATGGGTGTTCTTTGCAGAGCTATCACCTTACTGGAATACTTCAATACGTCAACCTTTGTCAACACCTAAAAGGTATTACCTTTCTCTGTGGGTTAGGAAGATAAGGAAGCAGAAAGTGTTTTTATGGTCAATTTCATGATTTCCTAGAGAGAAATTATGAAGGTTTAGGAGGGAGATGACCGATCTCAAGATTTGAAGGATTAAGATCAGGTCCGGGGAAAGGTTTATTCAGCATTACAAGGTGCTTATTTGGAGGAGGTTGGTAGAAATCATATTTCTACATCCTAGGAATGCAATGTGATTGTTTGATCTCGATTGTATTAAATACCTCAAAATACTATATACCCAGAACTTAACATTGTCTAAAAAGCTCATAAATTTAATATATCTCCTTAAACACAGGATTTTTTTTTAATGGACTGTATTAGGCCTACTTACAAAAAAAAAAAAAAAAAAACAATTGGTGCACTGCTAACCAATCCAAATTATGTGTAAAACTGATATGAAGAAACTGGCTTAAATGAAACATAACAATTATCTAACTTGATTAGCAGATTTTTAAAAATAGAAAATAGGAATAGGTTTTGTTGAAGCAATAAGCAACTCCAAAATCTTATGGCTATAGCAACAAATATTTATTTGTCAGGCAAGTTTCATGAGAATTGTGGGTCAACTATGAAACTGCTGGGTTCAGCAGGGTTCCCCTGCCTTGACTCTGTTCGGCTCCTTGTGGCTTTATCCTGGGGCTCAGAGCGAAGGAACTGCTACTCCCTGGACGCACTGTTTTTCACAGTGAAGGGCAGAAGTTCAAGGGGGTAAAGCCAAACCACAAAGTGCATTTAAAGTTTCTCCTTGCAAACTGTATAAATCTTATCGACTCATGTCCCATTGGTCAAAGTCACACGATCAAATCCAAAGATGATTTTTTTTTGAGGTGGCAAAAAATAAATCAACTTCAGGAATAAAATAACACAGGGAAAATCTGAGGGCAGTACCATAAATGGAGATGCTGTGAGTGAGATATATATAGTTGATAAATGTAGTAGAAATTTAAAAATATAGATAGAAACTGAAGCTGGCACTCTGCATCAGCCCCTGGTGGCTCCCTGCCGGCTTCCTGGCTCCAGACTATCTATCACCTGTTGGCCTAGTTAGTTGATTCCCTGCTCTGGGCCCTGGACGCTCCCCTGCTGTGCCTTTGTCCTGGGTCCGGGACCACTTCCCCTGCTTTCTTGTGTCCTTGGCTTTCACAATTACGTATCTCCTGCTTGTATCACGAGATCTCTCCCCTCCCCACTTTGTTGCAATGTATTTAACCGCCCACCTGACCCTTCCTCAGTGCCCAGAATTTGGAAGCTGTCTCCTCTGGGCCCACGCGTGTATTAAAGACTTACTCCGTCACCCCAGATCGTGTAAGAGTTTGTTTTTCTGTAACAATAAACTCTGAGAATATATGTGCTTTCTAGACAGAGTTGAATGACTCAGAAACTCCCAATTTACAGTTTCATAGCATCTGATAGCTACCTTTTGCCTTATACCTACCAGAATTTGGAGAATAAAGATTATCATTTAGTCATTGCTTATTACGAGTCAGGCTTTATGCTAAAATCCATGAACTCTCACGAAGCAATCATGGATTGTCTTTATATATGGAACTCAGGTTCAAAAAAACCTTATTTGATCACCTAGTTCCCAAGCCCTACATTGAGTTCTCACTGGATAGCAGTTCAGTCTTTTGTTTAGGTTGAAAATTTCTTGCTGATTGTTATTTCTTAGTACTTTATACTAACTTTGCTGTTACCAGTAGATTGTACTAGTGTGAAACTGTGGCTTATTTTCACTCTGAATTGCCTTGTAACTTGGGTATATCCACCTCTAGGTTGTACATGACTGAATCCACCTGGTTTACTTGTACACCCAGCATGAAGCTGAATTCTAGATTTCAAATATTGCTCTATAAATGTTTGTTGAACCATGTTATAAACCGTAAAAAGAAATGCATTCACATGCTGCTGAACAATGGGGATACATTCTGAGAAATGCATTGTTAGGCAATTTCATCCTGCTCCAGTTAATGGCTGGTTACATTCTGAGCTATGTGTTGTTAGGTGGCTTTGTCCTTGTGTGAACATCACAGAGTACACTTCCACAAAGCCAGACGGTACAGCCCACTACACAGCTAAGCTATACCATGCTGTACAAGAACTTTCCTAGGCTACAAGCCTATACAGCATGTTACTCTACAAAACAGCACAAGATTAAATCAAGCACAACAGAAAACTGTACAATCAAGAGAAGTGGTAAACATGAAATGTATGAGGCTGCTGCCAGCATAACACAACATATTGTTTTACAGCAAAATGTCTTCCTAGAAGTAGAAGGAGTACACTCTAAAATCATAATAAATATCATAGTATAGTAAATACACAAACCAGTAACATAGTTTTTTTCATGATCAAGTATTGTGTACTGTGTGTAACTGGATGTGCTTGTATGTGACCAGCAGTGCAGTAGGTGTGTTTACACCAGCATCACACACCCCCAAGTAGCACGTTGCACTGCAACGTCACTAGGCACTAGGAATTTCTCAGCTTCATTATAATCTTATGGCTTCGTTGTCAGATATGCAGTCATCTTTGTCCAAACCGTGGTCATATGGAGCATGGCTATATGGAGGGTGACGTGGAGACTTCAGAGATAAGATATCACATATCCAAAATCTACTGGTGAAAAGCACTAGATTTAGAAAGATAGCTGTGTCTTCTCCCCAGAAAGAGAGATTAACAAGGAATCTTGAGAATTTCTGATTAGAGATATGGTGGAAACTTGGATTTACTAAGGTTGAAGTGCCTATAGGAGGGCCCTGGCTAGTATGTCATAGAGTCAGCCTATTGCATTTTTCTACAACTAAACTCTCAAGGCTTTTTAGAGAATCATCAGCAAATGAAAATGTTTAGTTTATATCCTTAGTCATATTACGCAAAGGCACAATGTCCACACTGTCCTGTTTATTAGCTGTAAAACGATCAGTTTAATAAAATGTATACGAACAGGGTTTACCATTCCCAGGCTACATGGAGCTCCCTGCCACCACCCTGTCTCCTCTTTTCCTCTTATTAATCCTGTTTTTTATCTTTTTTTTCTTACCTGAGCCCTTCACATCTGAGTAAATTATTTGCATATGAATTACTTTAGCAGCCTGCAGAATCACTCACTCTATGTCTATGAGCTATTTCTGGGTAATCTGAGAGGAGAGAGTAGTTACAATTTCTGAGACTGCCCATGAGGCTATGGGCAGTCTCAGATAGAAGAGGCTTAAAGGTAGGCCAGGCCAGACTGTGAATGTCTTTATATGGAAGAGTAGGAAATTTAGAATTTACCCTATAATCTGTGTGAAATAATGGAAGCATTTAAAAATGCGGACTGATGATCAGAACTGCTTCATAGTCCTGGCTGGTATGGCTCAGTGGATTGAGTGCTGGCCTGCAAATCAAAGGGTCACTGGTTCAATTCCTGGTCAGGGCACGTGCCTGGGTTGTGGGCTGGGTCCCCAGTTGGGGGTGTGGAAGAGGCAACCACACATTGATGCTTCTCCCTGTCCTCTCTCCTTTCCTGTCTCTCTAAAAATAAATAAATATTTTTTAAAAAGAACTGCTTTATAATTGAATAAATAACTAATTAATTAACAAATTTAATGTCTATTCACTGAAATACATACATCACCAGCATGTGTGCTAAGCAATGATGAGTCAGACATGCATAATGTCCGTTGTCCAGAGGCTAAGAACTAGTGTGGGGCAGACAATCAGAAAGCATACAACTAAATTAGTAAATGTCAGCTAGAGACAATGGTAAGGGTTTTATGAAGGAAAAGCACCCCTTTATTATGTCATACACATATATTCAGAAGCAAAGATACTCCAACATTGTTAATTCAGCAGCCTATTTGAGATGTGATTTGAGCACTCAGATTATTTCCCTATTTCTTATTAAATTCCTCAATATGTAGGCATTTATCTTCAAGATTGTCCTCTTATGGATTGGATGACTATCGTAGTTAGCCTGTATGTACTATATCAACACGCAGCCTCCAGAGGACAGAAGGATGTCCCTTTCTTTCTTACAATTTTTAAGAAGGAAAAGTTTGCTAGAAGTCCTCTGGCAGAGCCTTTCTCTTAGCTAATAACCAAAATCGTATCAAATGTCCATTTCTGTACAAATCACTGGTGAGGATTAAGGACATATCTTGATTGATGCCTGTGTTATATAATAGCATAGTCCTTAGTTAATTGCACATATTTAAGTTTAAATGAAACACAATTAAAATTTATTGCATTATTTGTTCCAGAAATAATTCAGATGCTTTATAGACATACATTGTCAGTGTCCACCATGTTGAGAAATGCAGATTATAAATTATTTCTATCATTGTAAAAAATGCATTGTATATATTTAGATTAATTAAGACTCAAGTCAGAGGACATAGGAACAACCCAGTCTTTTTTTTTTTTTAAAGATTTTATTCATTTATTTTCAGAGAGAGGGGAAGGGAAGGAGAAAGAGAGGGAGAGAAACATCAATGTGAGACAGAAACATCAGTTGCCTGCCTCTCGAATGCTCCCAGCTAGGGACCTGGTCTGCAACTCAGGCAATGTGCCCTGACTGAGAATCGAACCAGTGAACTTTCAGTTCATAGTTTGACAATCCACTGAGCCACACCAGCCAGAGCAGAACCCAGTCTTTTTTAAAGCACATGACCTCGGACCTAAACAAAATCATGTTTTTTTTTTTGAAGGATCAGGGTGGGTGATAGAATGAATATTACGTAACAACAGCAACAAGAAGCTAGTGTTGCTGAAAATGTCTGTAGGGTGAGAAAGAATGAGTAAGACTTTAGGAGCTGGAAGCAATACGTCCTGGGGACTGATGGAGCAAGGTGAGAAAGAACTCTAGGGCAGCAGAAAGGTTTCTGGCTTGAGTCACTTGAAATAGATGCTCGTACAATTCACTGAGAAAAAGAACACAGAGAAGGAGTAGTTGGGGTAGAAAATAATAATGGATTTTAGTGACAGGGAGTACAAGGAACACCTGTGGGAAAAGAAGGTAAGGATTTTCAGAGGGCAGCTGGCAATCCAGGAGAGCAGTCTCTGGGTTTATCAGCAATATGAGAGAGAGTATCTGTGCTTCTACTGGAACCTGGAGCAGCGTAAGATGAGGCGCTAAAGATGCTCCGGTCTAAAACTGAGTGGTTTTTCCTAAAATTAGTTAAATATGGGGAAAAGAAAACATAATAATAAAACATTTACTATTTTTTTTGTAAGAGCCAGCATTAAATGGTAAAGAGATAACAAATAGTGCTTAATATTCCTGTTCAACATATGCTCTCTACTGAGATCAAAGTGTTTGCCTTGGTTAAACAAAGGGATCACTTTTAATTGCATTAGACTAATTGCAGTAGACTAATAAGCATTCGACAATGTATATGCTTCTTTTGTGTATAACACAATACTAATTGTATATTGACCATGCTTCACAATGATGTGTATTTGTTTTCTAACTAAATGTATATATAATCTTCACAACTTGTTATTTGCTAGAATGGCTTCACTCGGATTATTAAAAAAGAATCAATACATTTTATTAAAGGAGTGGCTAGCCAGCAGTGTTTGAGTCACTTTCCTCATTTATGCCATTGAAATTGCCATAGAAGGGAAGTAGGGTTTAGATTCATGAAACACTAGCAATACTAGATCTTCGGTTATGTGAAAGTGTGCAACAATTTCCCCTTCCTGAAGGTAGAATGAAAAGGAAAAGAGAGAGAAAGGGGATCTTTGCATTGGTCTCCAGTATGCATCCTGCCACAGATATGAATAGAGGAGGCAAAGTAGGAGGATCATCTGTCTTCCTTTCCTGTAGTTCCTCACTTTCCCATCAACATAGTGCATGAGATATGCTTTCTGAGAAAGCCAGGCATGTTCTGTTTTCTTCTGTCCACTGGACATTTCTTTGTAAAACATGGACTACTATCTGAGAAATATATACATGCATATATATGTGTGTGTCACTCTGTCCACTGGACATTTTGTAAAACATGGACTACTATCTGAGAAATATATACATGCATATATATGTGTGTGTCACACACACATGTACATAGATGTAGTCTGTCTGGAAAAAGTTCTGCCATTGTTAATGTAACAAGAATGATTTGTGTGCCACTGATGTAACCTGGCAGCAATGGAGAGTGGACTGGAATGCCCATGTGTGATGAATGACAATTTCACTGTACTGGTCAGTGCAGGCAGTAGATGTCATTGAGGGAGCATGTGTACTATGTAGCTATCACATTCAGAATGGTAGCGCAAGTAGAGCAATGAATCTGCATCAAATTTTGCATTAAGCTTAAACATTCCTCCACAGAAACTATTCAGATGATTCAGAAGGCCATGACTATGGGCAACTGGTAATTGGCAGCTTCATCACGACAATGCGTCTGCTCATGCATCACGTGTCATGCAGAGTTTTTTAGCAAAACAGCAAGTCAGCCAGGTAACTCAGCCCCTTGACAGCCCAGATTTGGTGCCGTGCAACTTCTGGCTTTTCCCAAAACTAAAATCACCTTTGAAAAAGAAGAAATATAAGATTATCAGTGAGATTCAGGAAAATGTGATGGGGCAGCAGATGGCGACTGGGAGAACTGTGTGAGGTCCCAAGGTTCTTACTTTGAAGGGACAGAAGTCACTGTCCTATGTACAATGTTCCTTGTATCTTGTATCTTCTTTAAGAAATGTCTTTATTTTGCATGTTATATGGCTGGATACCTTCTAGGAAGACACATACATATATGTGTATGCCATGCATGCATATCTAGCATAGGAATCTATGCATAGGCATATATGTGATGTATATTTTCTATGTATACACAATCTGTATTTGCATATGTATTATATGATATGTATGTATGCTTGTACATACCTATATGCACATATGTGTACATATAAATAAGAATTCATT
Organism: Carollia perspicillata; assembly: GCA_004027735.1. Lineage (NCBI taxonomy): Eukaryota > Metazoa > Chordata > Mammalia > Chiroptera > Phyllostomidae > Carollia > Carollia perspicillata. Next base: position 39,001 of record PVKM010003344.1, read on the forward strand.
TATTGTCTATCTCCCTCATGAAGTTATAAACTCCAGGACAGCAAGAACTTTGTTTATATTTATATTTCTAAGCAAAAGAAGATGAGCAATTATTGGCTAAGTATGTGCAGAAAGCCCTTTCAAATTTATCTTCAACCTGTTTTTCCTTCTCAGTTTGTCTGGTAATGTGCATAAGAAAAGATGTATTATTTCCCAACTACTTCTACAGATTCATAATGTGACTTTCATGCAGTGCTCACAATAAATAGACCCATGACTCAAAAATGATAGTGCAATTGCAGTTTGAGTGAAAAATTGAAAGAAATTAACAGTACTTCTGAGAAAGCTTGTAGGCAGACTAAGTGCTATTTGAAACCTCAGGACTCTATACTAGAAAGGCTCATGAGATAGAAGCAAAAGGGATTTCATGATTATTGTTGGGAAGTTTTGTGAAATGATAGGCTTTCCCCTGGTTAATTAATAAAAACATGCATTTGATGATCTTTCCAGAAGTTGATTTGTTTTAATTTTTTTTTAGACAAGGAAGGTAGCATGCCTCTAACACAAATATTTTTATTTAGCTCTTTTATCCAGGAAATGGATAATAGATACAAAAATAATTAAATGGAAATATAGACCTCTAAAACTATTGCAAGAGATGAATGAGTACAATTTTGGCTAAGGAAGTAATACTAAATAAATAAGCTATACTTATTATCTAGTCCTTTAATACAAATGAGGAATCATAGGAAAGTAGGACATGGAGGAAAATTGTGTTTCCATATAATCACTGTGTATAGGAAGGTAAATAAAACATTGTGGATGGAATCGGGAGAACTAAGGTGCAAATCAGACTAATGCAGACTTTTGATGAGACAAAAAAAAAACGGCCACTAAATTTATGAAATTGTTAGCATCATGCACTTACATACTTTTGAAATTAGATTGGTAGCTTAGTTTGTAAGTTTTGCTCTCCCTCCATTTAATGTGTGTTTAATACCACTTTTGACTTTGCTTTCTGTGCATTGTCTAGGCAACACAAATAGAGAAAATGATACATAGTTTAGGGCAAATATTTCAAATTAAACAAATACTTCAACTTATTAATTTGTTGATTGAATGGTTTTAGACAGGTGTGTGTGTGTGTGTGTGTGTGTGTGTGTGTGTGTGTGTTTGAGGCAGAACTGAAGATGGGTGTCTGTTGTAAGTGCATATGAAAATATTTGCATGAATGTGAGGGCTTTGTGTAGCTAATTGTGTAGGAGCTATGGACCAACGTGGCATCTTCACACACATTTTATGAGGAGGAGCCTTGGAGAAGGGATTAGGTTCGATATTTGTTGTATAGAACTATCAAACTTATTTTTATTAGTAAACTCAGGTCAATGCTATTCATAGGTAGTTCACTGCCTGCATATGAAAAGTATCTATATCTATATGAAAGTTATAGAGCCTTCTGTTTTGGGATATCATTTTACAAGGGTATTTAACAAGAGAATTATGGTATATTCCAGAATAATAAAATCAAACTTTATCAGGAAAAATCAATTTAAAAGGTGATTAATACAAGGTAGAGGATCAGTTGTATGAATCAATCTGATAAAATTTGAAGAGTAAGATACCCAATTTTCATCACACATTAAGGGAAAAATTAATATGACCTTAACTGAATCCTCATTTTTTGCACTATGTTTTGTGCTATAATGAGATTTGAGTGTGAGTATTCTATGGCCACCTTATTGCAGCAGGGTTGGTAGTGTGTGTGAAGGGTGGGACAATGTCTACATAAAGAGGTTAGTGGAAACACAACTTTTTCCTAGAAATAAAGAGGACTGATGACTCTTCTAGTCACAATTAAGCTGACCACAGAAACATTCTTAAATGCACGTAAATACACATTCTTGGTGGCCTTTTCAGAAGACGGAATACTTTTTTCCCAGTAAAGCTATAGATTGTAAACAAATGATTCTAGTCTTCTGAAGTTTAAAAAATTATACATTCCATATGTTTCACATAGTTTTTTATGATTTAAAGCTTTGGCTAATAGATGTATGCATATTTGTGAATAGCGTGTGTGTGCTTTTAACATATGTGTGTTATGCCTTGCATGTGGTATAAAATTTTCAAAATTTCCCAGCAAAATTCTCAGCTTCTCTTCTGCTAAAACAGTCTTTGTTAGGCTCCGCTTACTTCTCTGCTCTCACTGATCTGTGAGCCAATATAAAACCACACTTACTGCTTTATACAACATATGTCTGTGAAGGTCTCTCACTGCACATGTCAAGACAACGCTCTTGAGCATATGTGAGTTATTTATCATCAAACAGATTTCATAGTAACAGGTGCATCCACGGGACCCAAACGTATAAAAAAGACTAATTTCCTTTCTTCTCTTAAAAGACAGTGACTAAAAGTGATAAGATAATGACTGGAATCCTAGACAACTAAAAGCTTCCAGCAGATGTAGCTCTTGAAGCTTTTACTAAACATTGGAAAAGCATTATGCAATCATTGCAGGCAAATGAAGGAGATGACTGGGAGAAACTAATGAACGCAAGCTTCTCTCTTAGAACAATGTAATGTTTAGACCTGAAAGCACCCTTGGAGGGGCTCGCTTTCAACCTCCTTATTCACTGAGGCCAAAAATTGAATGGATGGATTGCCTAAACTCGGAAGTTGTTTCTACAGAATCCAGGTGTTAACTACAAACTAGCCCAGGTTTTTCTGATCTCATCACTGGTCCACCTTTATGTGAAAAACAGCAAACAACTTGTTTGTTTGTTTGTTTGTTTGATCTCTTAACTTAGTAATTTCTTGCATATAGCTTTCTCCACCCTCTATCATATTTCTTACTCCTTTTCTCTTACTCCAAATTCGTGAAATGCTCTCCGTGTTTGTATGAGACAAATATTAAGTACACTGCAAGGACTGATTTGAAAAGAACATTAGCAGGAAGAAATTCTGTGCTGTGCATGTCACACCTGCCGTATAATAGTATTTTCTGCTGGCAGCATCCATACGATCACTTGACATAGAATTAAAAATCAGCAGCTCCAAGAGCAGGGCTGCACAGCCCCCACCCTGCCCTCGGCACCGGCGGCTGAGCTCAAGAACACTCACTTACAGTGAGTGCAAAAATCAACCCTGAACCTGGCCACTCTGCTGTGTTGTGTCACTTGCTCAGACCGTGCATGACAAATCCTCAAATGCATTTGGTGACATTTAGAGAGCACTGCGGACTCTGCCAATATGCCTAGCAATCAGAGTGTGCATGACAAATTATGAAACACATACTGTGAAAATTATGGACCCTGTCACAGTGCCAATCTGCTGCTGAAAACCTACTGCTGCTAGAAGTAATGTTGGCACAAATTTGTTGCTAAATTCAATCGTATTTCTAATTCAGTAATGGATTGATCTTAACGGCAAGTTGCTGTACCTGTTTAGGTTTCAAAGACGTACTGAGGTAGCTAATGACCTCACCTGCTATTACAGGTAATCAGAGGATTCAAGCCCTTTCCCCACTCTTCTTTGTTGGTGGCTGTTGTTTAGCTCTATCACACTGGTTTTAGGGATAGGCCCTGATTTTTCCATTGTAGAACAGTGTACTGTAAAGTTATTTCCACATGCACTAAAACTTGGGGGTATTTATATCCTCATCACATCTTAACCGAGATGTGCCCTCGGTTAAGGCACAGTCTCAGGTGCCCTGAGGCACTTGCCTGAAGAGCCAAAAGCAGCAGATGAGAGTGAAGTGGTGTAGGAGCTGCTCCAATGAGCTCCACTGGAGAAGGGGACTGTTAGGACCTGGACCGAGTTAGGGTTGACACTCAGAGAATCATCACATGCTATCATTAAATGACAGGCCCTGGGAGAGCTACTCTATGACACTGCAGACACAAAATGACAGTGGTAACAACAATGACAAATCCCAGCAAGTTAGTGAAAGGATAAGAATACAGGAGCTAGATATTCTTAAAAAGGTATAGTCAAGGACAGAATCCTACAGCAGATAGAAATGGGAGTCTAATAATTTCTGCATTTAGAGTGTGTGATTTCTAAAGATTATCTCTACTGACTTGTATGGAAAATGTAGTGTTTAAATGTGAACTATGACTATTAACTTTATATTCACAAAGCTGAGAGTTGTAACTCTTTTGTGCATTTTGTTTTAATGTTATAATTGCAGCTTTAATTTTTATTTTCTTTCTTTTGGTTGGATTAGTCCACATTTTTAAGAAGCATGGGATTTTGTACAGTTACACTGTGATGGTTTCTTTCTAGCTATCCTATTTGTGAGAAACTATCTTTATTAAAATAGCACTGGGGGGGAGGTGGACTGAGATGGGAGTAAAAGACAGAAAACTGTCCTTGAACAACAATTAAAATAAAATATTAAAAAATAGGCTTCAAATCATGTCGAGCATTAGATGGATTAAAATAATAAAAGTGACATGTACTCTTATCACTAAAAAAAGTGAATAGTGATCTCCAAAGCAGCCTATTTGTATCATTTGTAGGAGTATATATGTGCCCTTTGTCTGCTATTTTTAATTTTCTTGGATTTAGGTAATCAGTTGTGTTTAGCTATTGGTTTGCTTATGGAATCTGCCTATAATTTGGAATTATATTCATTCTGTGTGGACTATTAAAAATAATTATGGTTCAAACTCTTTTTTTCCCCTGTTGAATTAAATTTTGTGTGGAGCTTTTTCTTCTGAAATCACGGGGACTTTGAAGGTACATTAACAGTTTTTGGCTGGTTTTTATACTAATAAATAAAGTAGAAGCCCTAATCTAAAAGAAGTTTGGCAAAATCTAACAACTCCTGGATCTGGGGCCACCACCATATGGATATGGCTCACTGCGAATAATATGAAAGGAAACAACAAAAAAGAGGGATGGAAGGAGAAGTCTTTCCAGGACTTCCACTGCACAGTGCACGCTGAGGCTCTGATTCTAGCTTCTGTCAATACCAGACGTCTTGAGAGTGAAGCCAAGACATGCACCCTGATGCAGGGCTCCTGTCCTTGGACGCAAAGAGAAGTTGACAAGGCAGCTACCAGCCAGCCTCTCCCAGACTTCAAGGAGCCTGTCTGGGTTGTCAGTTAGCAACTCTTCTTTCAAATGATACAGACAAGAAATCCCTTAAATTGAAAAAAGCTGGAGCAAGGATTTAGAAATAAGCACAATCTTACATCTAGGAAATAGTGACAGAAACAGTGAGGTGGTAGCAATCTGAACATTAATTCATCCACACATGAAAGCATTTTTTTTTTGGCCAAAAAAAGAGTCCAAGAGGCTGACCAGTGCCAAAGAGAAAAATGGCAGCACTCCCTCCATCTATGTCTCTGATTATAAAACAGCAGGAGAAATCATTAGGGGAGCATCCACGTTCTGCTTTGGGGCATATGTCAGGTTCAATACTGAGAACAGATTTAAGCTTTGCCAAGGATGCCAAGCACTTCTTCCTGTGACTTCTCCAACAGGGAGGTGCTGGGCTTATGTGGCTGGCAGTTCTGCAAAAACTGTGGTGGTGAGTGACACAGATGGTGTGGGGAGTCTGACATCGCATATTATTTACCAATCAGAAAATGACTCAGTTATTTTATTATGCACACACAATTATAAAGGACCACCTGTACCAGTGTGTGCCTCCTGTTTATGGGCAACAGCAGGAAGAGGGCATATGTTCATGTGAAAAATAAACTCTTTCACTCTCTGTTATATATTTTTGTAGTTTTAGCACCGCCTTCATTCGTACATAGTTTGTGAGAATTCAATGCCATTTCTCCTCCCATGAAAACTCTGCTAATGCCATTTACATAGGTAGAATTCAGTATAAGGCTCCCCTTCTTGGATCCCATTTTCGAGATAGGTTCCTGAAATATCAGAATGCTGCACTGTAAGGTGATTTCCTTGTCTAGCCTCTAAAGCGTGGCATTCTCCACAAGTTCAAGTGTACTGTTCAGACATTTCCTGGGTATACTTCAGATATTTAAGAAATACCCTAATTATTTAAAGATTTAGTGATGAAATTAAATGATGTCCTCTTGGCGTTAAAAGTAAGGAATCTAGCATTTTATTTTACCACCTGTGTTAGATGGAGACTGACATATAATTCTCTCAATAACTCTTTGAGGTAGGTAGTAGTATTTCTCTGTACAGATCAAGAATTTGGGCACTGGAAAATTTAAGCAAATTCCCAAGTTCACACAGCTCCTATGTGGTAGAGAAACGATTCCAACCCGGTATGTAATTCTAAATCCTGTTCTATTTTCACAAAAGTCAATTGTGTGCATTCTCCCCAAGGGGCTATCTTGGTCTGAGTCTTCATTAGGCTGCTGAATTAATTTTTTTCAAAATGAAAATATCTTTGTATCTTTATTATATGTATTAGTTATAAAAAATGATAGAGAAATATGTAAAAAGAAATTCTATTCACCAAAAGTTGATGGAGGGTTTATCCACCAACCCTCGCTTTTGTGCATGTGGTGATGCTGGCATAAATAAACCTGCCGTGCTGCCATCATGGAAAAGTATAGCACAAAATAATTACAGTACACAATACTCGATCATGATAATAAACAGCCATGTTACTGGCTTAAGTATTTGTTGTACTATATTTTTATCAACATTTTAGAGTATGCACTATTTGTTTGCATAAAAAATTTATTATAAAAGAGTATGTCATCATACCCTGGCAGCATCCTCATATATCTTGTGTTTACTAAGTCTCAATTGTGTCATTTTCTCTTTTACTTGATTCTCATTGTTCTACATAGTAACGTGATGCACAGGCTTGTAGTCTAAGGAACCATAGGCTAGATCATGTAGTCTAGGTGTGTAGTAGACTATATGTTCTACGTTTGTGTTAAGTGCATTCTAAGATGTTTGTATAGTGGCGACATTGTCTAATCACACATTTCTCAGAACGTAACCCGTGGGGGTTAGTGATACACGACTGTGCTCTGTCCTGCCAACTCTGGCTGCCTCAGTCTCCCTAAATACATAGCTTTATTTCCTAAACTCAAGGACTGTACCAGGCTCTACTTGCCTTCTTCACCGAAGCCTGGAATCTCTCTCAAGGTGGTGAGCTGGGGCAATCATAGGGGCACGTGTGACCCCTTGTTTCTCGGGGATTACTTCCTTCGTTCACTGATGTCTATTTTCTTGGAAACTGTTGATTCATACATATTGGCTATTTTTTCCTTTTTATTTTTTTCAGACAGGGAGCTATACCCAGTTCCTCTTTTTCAAACTTGTCCAGAAGTGGAATTCATAAAATTCTCTTTTACAATTTAGTCAGATTTTATTAATCTCCTTTTAAAATCTTCTTGTGGTTCCTTTTATCTTTAATGTAAACTTTAAATTCCTCATTAACACCATGTGGCTTTGTATAATTTAGCTACTTACAGCTTTCTGACTTTATAATTCATTCTTATGATTATAAATTAGAGGCAAAATCTTCTTCACTCTCTCATGATCAGTTCTATGATAGTTTATATACATATAGTTCTTCAGTGTACTTTTTAAATTATGAATATATCCTGGAGATGTTTATGGCACATAAAAATCTACCTTTTCTTTTTAATGGCTGTATCGTATTTCATGACAAAAATAATTTGTTAACTTATAATAAGTTATGATGTACTTTTTAAATTCATACAGAACATTTATGACCTGTTCCTGACCTATGAATATTAACTTGAAACTAATTACTGTACAGTTAGGGACTTCACAAAAGTTCTGTTCTTTTGGCCTTCTGAACATAGTGTCAGCTAATGGGACTAAGGTGGAAAATTTTTTGTTTCCAATTTCAAAGTCTTTTAAAGACTAAAATCTGACTTTTTGACTTTAAATTTCTATACCAATAACAATTACTCCTTCTTAGAAAAAGTCCATTCCAGAGACTGTGTCTTTTGAAAATTCCTCTACAAGAGCTGTGGCTGCCAATGTTTATCCTAACGCCCCTGTTGCCATATGTGCTACAGATGGATGCGCGAGGGTTGGGGACGGGGGTGGGACTGATTGTGAATAGCTGAGACAACACCTTCATATTAAAGTGATCCACGGGCTTTAAATATATATTCATATATTTTATGATACACACACACACAAACACTATATGTATTTGTTGGATTGGCCGAAAAGTGCATTTAGTTTTTTTTGGTAAAATAAAACATGCATTTTTCACTTTCACCACTAACTTTATTGATTTGTATATTTTGAACATGTTTGCTATCTCCCACATAGTATACTGTTGATTATTCTCAATGAATGTCTCAATATGATCACTGTCAAGTTCAACCAGTCTACTCAATTGTGGAGCATCATCCAGTGAGAAATCTCCAGCAGAAAACTTCACAAACTATTTTTGACACATTGGAGCAGTAACAGTAACCTTCTCCATATACTGCACAATTGTTTTGTGTGTTTCAGTTTCATTTTTAGCTTACTTGAAAATAATAAAGCATAATATGCCAAAAATGTTGCATATATTCTTCTATCTTTGATATTAAAACGACTATAGAAAAATTTACCAATTTTCATAAATTTTTCTTTTTTAAACGCTTCCTGGTATGACAGCTGTCACAATACAATCTAACATAATTGTTTCGAGTGAAGTTAAAGACAACTAAGTGCTACTAGAGCTATCTTATAGAAAAAAAACAAAAAAACTTATTGACCAACAATATATACATATACAAAGTCTCTCTAGAAAAAGTTCAGCCATTGTTAGTATGAGAATGGTTTGTGTCACATTGATGTAACCTGACAACCAAGGAGGGTGGACTGGAATGCACATGCATGAACAATGATGATTTCACTGTACTAGTCAGTGGGGGCCATAGATATTGTTGAGAGAGCATGTGTACTATGTTGCTGTTGCATTCAAAATGACTGAGAAAGTAAAGCAATGAATCTGCATCAAATTTTACATTAAACTTGAATATTCCTCCATGGAAACTATTTGGATGATTCAGAAAGCCATGGCTATGAGCAACTGGTGATTGGCAGCTTCATCGCGACAACACGCCCATTCACGGATCACGTCTCATCCAGAGTTTTTTTGCTAAACTTCCAATCACCCAGGAGTCTCAGCACCCCTGCAGCCCAGATTTGGCACCCTGTGAATTCTGTTTTTTCCCAAACTCAAATCACCTTTGAAATAGAAGAGATTTCAGACTGTTATTGGTTCAGGAAAATATGACTGGGTAGCTGATGGCAATTGGGAGAACTGTGTGAGGTCCCTTACTTGGAAGGGGACTGAAGTATCATTGTCCTATGTACAATGTTTCTTGTATCATGTATCTTCTTCAAGAAATGTCTTTATTTTGCATATTACATGGCTGGATGCCTTGTGGACAGAACTTTGTATATGTTATTCAAGGTGACAATTATAATGTTTTAGAGTTTCAATTACTTACCCCCAAAATTGAGACTAATGTTTTAGTAAATAAAATTACTTACACTTTTTTAAAGGTTTGGAACATATATTTTTCTCTTGAGCAATTTTTATTGGGAGAAAAAAACCCACATTGTTTACTTGCTCATCTTTGTTTCCTTAAGGGTGGGCAAAATGTTTGAACACAGAGTAAGTCTAAAAAAGTGTTTGTTAAGCCCTGGCTGGTGTAGCTCAGTGGATTGAGCGTGGGCCTGCGAACCAAACAACCGCAGTTCAATTCCCAGTCAGGGCACGTGCCTGTGTTTCAGGCCAGTTCCCAGCAGGGGAAGCACCAGAGACAACCATACATTGATATTTCTCTCCCTCTCTCCTTCCCTTCCCCTCTAAAGATAAATAAATGCAATATTTTAAAAAATTGTTTGTTAAAACAATGAATAAATAAATGAACCTCAGATTTTTAATAGAGAAATTTAATGAAATTAGCAATGTGTGTTAAATAACTGTCCATCTTCAAAAGCTTAACATAATTTTAGATTTTTGTATAATATCTGTAGCAATACAATAAAGTCATTCATTAGGATGTAAGCCTTGCCATAAGGATCGAAGCTCTATGAAGACAGGGTTGTTTTGTTTTGTTTTAGTAATATATATACTGCAGTCATAACAGTGAATGACAAATAGTACATGCTCAATAAATATTTGATGAATTAATAATTTTGAACATTTTTTAAGAAAAATATAAAATGTTTTATTTAATTACATCAGTTGAAATGTTCAATCAACAGATTTAATTATGATTTTATGTTGGTATATATGCAATAAGATACTATTGATAAAAGAGAATTAAATATAAATTTTGTATGGTTCCCAAATAACACTTTATTCTTCTGTCATAAATTTATAATTGTTATAAATTCTAGAAGCACATGAAGTTAATCTCAAATATTAGAAATCAGTAATCTATCCTACAGCTACTAACATTGTTTTCTTTAATTTATGTTTTCTTTTCTAATACCAACATGGTATTTAGTAGGTTGAATTTACCCAAGCATTAAGTATGGGCTATTGATTCTAGTGAATAAGCAATGCAGCTCCTGGGCAAAGTGGCTTCTTTTCACTGCCTCCCACTGAAACAGGCCTATGACACCATCAAGGCAGTGAGAAACTGGAAACGTATGGAGAAACTTGGGGAACAGAAAATTTCCCTTTTTAAAAAAGAGGTTAATAGCAGATAATTCTTTCTTTCCTGGGGTAAGATTGGAAGATATGAGGAGAGGATATGAAGTATGGCATTATTATTGCCATTTCGATTCCAATCAGGGGGAGTGCCTAGGGCTTTTGGGGAGAAGTATATTACAGAGCCTATAGTAAGGCAAAATCCTAAACAGCAACATTGAGAGTTAGAGTTTGGTTTATGGTTACACTGTTGAGCAGTGAGGTCATGACAAAAGGCTTGTGCTGCTGTAATTACGATGAAAAATAACGTCTCAGATGAAAACATCCGCCTACATGAAACTACGTGTATTTATTACATATCATCCTGGAGCAGAAACATATTTTATTGATCTGTACCACATCTCTGGCCATACAAACTTCAAGTTGGGTGGTTATTTTTCAAATTTGTTATAGGCATTTGATAAAACATCCTTATTGTAACTTCTTTTAAAATACTACAACAGTGTGCTCCCTAAAGTAAATGTAAGTGAGCTTTCCTTGGCTGTGATTTCAATATAAAGTTTTCAGATAAGTTAGGAAGATCAAAATTAGTTATTTCTTTTTTTTTTAGTCATCACCTGTGGATGTGCTTGTTGACTTTAGAAAGAAGGGAAGGGAGGGAGAAGGAGAGAGAGAGAGACAAAGAGAGAGAGAGAAGAGAGACATTGATGTGAGAGAGAAACATCCATCATTTGCCAGTTGCTTCCTGTATGTGTCCCAATCAGGGACCACACTGGCAACTAGGTATGTACCCTGACTCAGACTTAAATCCACAACTTTCCAGTTTACCGAATGAAGCTCCAACCAACTGAGCCACCCAGCCAGTGCTAAAGTCAGTTTCTTGAGTAACAGAAGAAGATAAAATTCTATTAAACAGGGTGCATTCATTTATTAATTATTGTTCCACTTTTTAAAAATTTCTATTGTTGACACTTACAGATGTCCCCGTTCTGCCCTTTCTGCCCACCTGCATGCAGCTCCTGCCTTCACCTTCCTTCTGGCCATCACCACACCACTGTTGTTGTCTGTGTCTATGAATTATGCACGTGTGTTCTTTGGCTAATCCCTTCACCTTCAGCAGGGTGTAATTTGAAAGCCAGTATTTAAATAGAGAATTAAGATCACATTTCACAGTTATAAAATTGTCATACCTTCTCTCAAACAGAATTAATATGTAAATAAGATTTTTAAAAGGAATTATCATTTTTTTGAGTCAGGCTATAATATGAAACAGAAATGAAAGGAAAATTGTATTTTTCCTACTTTTGTTTTGGTCTCTTTATTTTTATTGTTGTCCAGTTACAGTTGTCCCACTCTGCCTGTTACTCTCTTCTGACCTGCTCCCCCCGCAGTCAGTCCCCACCTCGTCCATGCCCATGAGTCCTTCACACATGTTCCTTGACTTGTCTCTTCCCCTTCTTTCCCCATTACCCCCTCCCCCCACCCCTCTGGTCACTGTCAGTTTGTTCTTTATTTCCGTGTCTCTGCTTCTATTTTGCTCATATATTTGTTTGGTCCATTAAGTTCCTCTTATAGGTGAGATCATATAGTATTTGTCTTTCACCACCTGGCTTATTTCACTTAGCATAATTATTTTTAAATTTACTGTAAAAATGACAAATTTAGTTCTGTAAAATTTATTACATGTATAGATTTGTGTAACCACCCCCTCCATCAGGATACAGAAAATTTCCATCATACTCCAAAACTCTTTTGTACTATAGGTTACCTCCTCCCTTATCCTTATGCCCTGGCAATCACTGACCTATTCAACATCACTGTGTCTTTTAAGAATGACATAAAATGGATTTATCCAGGTACCCACTTTGTTTATTTCTGATTTATCTATATTATTTCCTTTCTTTTGTTTGTCTTTGGTTTATTTCCCTGTCGTTTTTCTAGTTGTCTTTTTTTTTCAAGTTGAGGCTTAGGTTATTGATTTGAGATATTTTTTCTTTTGTATTTATGTAAACATTATTTTAGCCATATCTTACAAATTTCTGTATGTTGCATTTTAAATTTTTTCAGTTCAAAATATTTTTTAATTACTCTTGAGACTTCCTCTTTTATCCATGGGTATTTAACAATGTGTTTTATAATTTCTAAGATTTTTTCTGTATCTTTCGTTATTGGTTTCAAGTTTAATTCCATACGGTGTAAGAACATAGTTTTTATATTAAATTGTCTTAAATTTGTTAAGGTTTGTTTTGCATCTCAGGATATGACCTTTTATAGTGAGTGCTCAATATGCACTGGAAAGTAACATGTATTTTCCATGTATTAAGCTAGTACTAGGACTTCTCTCAGGTAATCTCTATATGCCAGTGCCTACTTCTCGGTCATTTGCTGCACTGAGTCCAAGCTTGAAGATACTGAAGTGGGGAGGAAGTAAACTCACTACTGATTAGTGGTACTTTGTTCCCTTCTACTGCAATTTGACGGCCATTACTTATATTTCAGAGTCTTCAAATGGCTGCTGCCCATATTCTCTCCAAACTTTATGGTTGCAGTCACTAGGAGAGAATGGGTAGGATACGCTGACTTCATATTACCTAGTAAGAGAGTTGTTGAGCTAAATTTTAACGATCGGGCTCATCAATCACATGTGCCTAATTTTAGGCAAAATCTTTCTTTGTGAAAAGGGATCTTTTTAGCAAATGTTTGCAAATATTTATTTAGCACCTTCTACATACTGGCACTGTTCTACGCATGGAAGGTATAGCAATGAACTGAATTTGCATTCCAGTGCGAGGAGATAAACAATGTACAACCAAAAATATGTAACATGTCAGATGCTGGTAGGGCAATAAAGGAGAATAATGAGGAAGCTTGTGATCTGAAGTGCTGTGGCAAGAGAAATTGAAATTTTAAACTGGATTATGGGGAAAGTTATCAGTGGAAAGAGAATATTTGAATGAAGAAAGAGGTTAGTTCTGATTGAGATCACCATCTTTGAAAGCTGAATTTGAAACAGATAAAGTTGAATATGTGTTTATATATACATATATAAAACTGAAAATTGCAGTAATTTCAATCAAGGATACTTTATTTTTTTCTTGTACAGTTAAATTACTTTTTCTCTTTTCTTTTGTCTTTATGTTTTTAAGTCAGAAAACCAATTTTTTTGTTTTTAAAGCTCTGCCAGATATTTCTAGTGGATGCCGATGGTCACCTGCTGCACTTGTACCAGGTTGCTCATACAGCGGGCAAAGAGGTCCTGGCCAGCAGCAGACCAGGCCAGAGAGGTGCCCTGGGGTGGCTCTGCCTTGCTGCTGGCACTGATAACTTCTTGTTACAGTTTATCTACAATTGGCATGTCCTCCAAGTCCCAGATCTCAATTCTGGGGCCAGCAGCAGCACAGAGCCAGTAGTAATTAGGGCCGAAGCACAGGGTGCTGATGATGTCTCTGCCGTCAAGTGTGTAAAGGTGCTTGCCTGCACTGAGGTCCCATAGTAAGGCCTGGCCATCCTTGCCTCCAGAAGCACAGAGGGATCCATATGGAGAGAGAGTCACAGTGTTCAGTTACCTTGTATGGCTGATGTGATTGGTCTTCAATTTGCAGTTTGCTAGCTTCCATACCTTGATGAGCTTGTCACTTGATGACCACGACACTAACAAAATGAGAGTGACCCTGAAGGGCATGCTGTGGGATGCCGTAGTTGGTCTCATCTCTCATCATCTTCCACACGATGATGTTCTCCAGAGGTAGACAGTATCATGTCTGGGAACTGAGAGGGTGGTACAAACCTGGGCCACACAGCTGTTATGGCCTTTGAGAGTTCCACGAAGGGCCATCTGTTCAGTCTTAGTGGTGGCGGGTGCTGATGTTGCTGCAGTGACAAGGATGGATGTGGATACCTCAGAAAGATGAGCAGCATAGCCCTAAATTATTTCCAAATAAATATATAACATTAAAGACTTTATTAATTGTAATTAAATTATTAAGTTATATGCTAAACAAATCAATTTTAAGCTTAAATGAGGCAAAAATAGTCTTGATAATGTGGAAAATTAAATTGAGTTGGCCACAAATGATTTTATGCAACATAGGCAGGGGTCTCCTGGATTAGTAAACTTCTCTGATTTAACATGGACAAGGCAACTTTTTTCTCTAAGTAAATTTAATAGTTTTCACTGTAGTTTTGGGATTGGTTTGTCTACACGAATTAACATATAGGGGAAATAACCTAATTAAATGTATCATAAGTTTTAAATAGTATTGCTCTTTTCAAACGCCAAAGCACCCCTCCAATGTCAATACTGAATGTGAGCTCCGAAAAGTCTTTAATTGCTCGAACAGCTTACTTCATGCTTTGTCAGGAGTGGTAAGAGCAATATGGACAAACTAGGGCAAAGTCAGCTGCCATTCACTTAGGAAGAATGCATGTCCACATGTTGCCCTCTGCAGTTGCCATGTAATTCTAATTGACTCCCTGGGGAATCTCAGTTTGGGCCGCTGAGGGCCCAGTTCAGATTTGGAGTTGTGAGTGAGTAACTGATGACAGAGGTTGACTCGGTGTGTTTGTGTGTGTGGAAGTGTTGAGAGTAGGAGGTTATACAAAGGCCAGCAGTCCTTACTCCTAAGGCCCAGTGGAAATCACACCCTGGTTATCAGCTTTTACCTTTAGCACAATTAAATATGCTATTGAAATTTGAAAGCACCTGAAACTTATTAACTATTAAATAATGATTCTTTCAAAAGCAAAATAAAGAAGGCTGATTAAAAAAATATATGCATATATTTGAAACTGCACAAAATATTTTTAACTATACATAAATATATTATCTAAGAATAATGACATCTTTTCTGGAGGCTCCATGATATTTAACGTTTTCAGTGCTGTGCCAAACAAGTGAGTTGCTTTTGGATACTCTAGTGTTCTCTTTTTGCTCTTGAACACAGGTTGAAATATATTTGTTAAAAAGTTAGTCTACCTTCAAATTCTATATCTTATGCTAAACAAATTCTCAGCTAAAGGGAAACATACTCTTCAATTTTGGTGAAGAAATGACAAGAGTGTA
The DNA here is from genome assembly GCA_004027735.1 of Carollia perspicillata. Lineage (NCBI taxonomy): Eukaryota > Metazoa > Chordata > Mammalia > Chiroptera > Phyllostomidae > Carollia > Carollia perspicillata. Next base: position 54,627 of record PVKM010003344.1, read on the forward strand.
TCTAGGGATTTTTCTTTCCTACATAAACCACTATCACAGATTTCCAATTGAATGTGGCCCAAATATGATATATTTGCCTGGCCTAGAGAAAGTGATCAACAAATAGTTTAGTATTATTATTGAACTAAAATAATATCATTTAATTTAATAATTTGTTCATAGAATATAGATATAGAAATTAATAATTTCATGCTCACTAAGATTTGTACACCTAAACTTGAGGTACAAATCTCAACTTCTTAATTTTTCAATTTGAAAATAACTCAATAATTTTATAACAAAATGAAAACATGAATACCTGAACTTCTGTCAAATATCACCTTGTATTTTACCTTAGTAATTAAAGAGACCCATTCTTAAAGCATAATTTACATTTCCATAAGGTTTTATCTGAATAATCTGGTAGAACTCTGGAGAGATACCCTAATGCAAAATGTAGATATGAAGAAATGAAAACAAATCCATAGAAAGATATGAAGTTGTAAAAGTCATACAGAATCTGTCTAAGGAAAAAAGGCTCATAAGCAGAGGATAAGACAGTAGTTTGCTTTCAAGAGATTAATCTAAATTAAAATGTTAAGAAGCTGCTGATAAAAATTGATTATTTTTTTGCTCTGAACTCTCTTAGGGAGTTTTTTTCCTATGATTCCACACACACATATACAGAATGTTTAATAATGTAGGAATTTAAATAAAAGAAAGATACAGGCATAGTTTTGAGCTGTTTGTATGATTACAATTAGTTCCTTTTAGAAGTAATCATACTGTTAATTTCTATATGTACAACCAATAAAAGAAAAACATCTGAAATTAAATAGTATTATTTAATTTTAGTAATAATACCACTTTCTCTAGGAAAGTGGTATTATTTGTTGAACACTTTCTTTAGGTGGATAAATATTTCATATTTAATTAACATATTCACAATGGAATATCAATTATATGAAATGAAGTATAATTATTTATTGACAAATATCTTTTTCCATAATATAGACTAATAGGCTTTTTTCTCAGATGTGTGCCATAATGATTATTTTGTGTTGTCAAAGACAAGCCATATATTTTGTAAGTGGAGCTCTTCTTAATTAACATTGAGGATATATCTGTTCTGTTACTTCAATATTTCTTAATAAATACTGTTATAACTGGTTTATTAATTGTAATTAGAAGCAGTGAAAATAAAAAGTTAGATTAAAAAAGAAAATCTTCAATGTTTCATTTTTGGAGGTTTTGTATGAATAAATAAGAGTAAATAAATACTGGTAATACATCAGAAAATTAAGTTGAATAATATAGAAAATGTTAATGAAAAGATAAAATGTAATATTTAGCATAGTACTATGGGGAACTGAAATAATTCTTTTATATTGAAAAGTATATGTTCATAATTTTGAGTTTTTAAGAAATTATAAAATGTTGAACTATTTATTACATTTTTCAATTTAGTAATCCCCACTTTCATCACTGTGTTTTTCTTTGTTTTTAAATTTTTCTTTGATAGTCTATAAGTTTGTTTTTTAAAAAATATACTTTATTGATTGTTCTATTACAGCTGTCCCATTTTTTCCTCCCCTTTATTCCCCTCTGCCCTGCACACCCCTTCCCACCAACATTCCTCCACCTTAGATCATGTTTCCTTATATGTCCCTGCTGTACAAATAAGTTCTTTGACTTTTCCTTGTCCCATATTATTCTTAACCTCTCCCTGTCTATTTTGTACCTACTATTTATGCTTCTTATTCCCTGTACCCTTTCCCCCATTCTCCGCCCTTCCTCTCCCCTTCCCTGTTGACAACCCTCCATGAGATCTCCATTTTTGTTATTCTGTTTCCATTTTAGTTGTTTGCTTAGTTTGTTTTTGTTTTTGTTTTAGGTTCAGTTGTTGAGAGTTGTGAGTTTGTTGTCATTTTACTGTTTATAGTTTTTATCATCTTCTTTTTCTTAGTTAAGTCCCTTTAACATTTCATATAATAAGGGCTTGGTGATGATGCACTTCTTTAACTTAAGCTTGTCTGGGAAGTACTTACTGGCCCTCCCATTTTAAAAGATAGCTTTGCTGGATAGAGTAATCTTGGATGTAGGTCCTTGACTTTCATGACTTGGAATACTTCTTTCCAGCCCCTTCTTGCCTATAAGGTCTCTTTTGAGAAATCAGCTGACAGTCTGATGGGAATTCCTTTGTAGGTAACCGTCCCCTTATTTCTTGCTGCTTCTAGAATTCGCTCCTTCATTTTAATCTTGGCTAATGTAACTATGATGTGCCTTGGTGTGTTTCTCCTTGGGTCCAATTTCTTTGGGACTCTCTGAGGTTTCTGGACTTCCTGGAAGTCTATTTCCTTCACCAGATTATTTGTTCAAAATTTTTTCAATTTCTTGCTCTTCCCGTTCTCCTTCTGATACCCCTATGATTTGGACGTTGGAACGTTTAAAGTTGTCCTGGAGTTTCCTAAGCCTCTCCTCATTTAAAAAAAAATTCTTGTTTGTTCTTTCTGCTCTGGTTGAATGTTTATTTCTTCTTTCTACTCCAAATCATTAATTTGAGTCCTGGTTTCCTTGCCTTCACTGTTGGCTCCCTGCGTATTTTTTTTTATTTCATTTTGCATAGCCTTCACTTTTTCCTCTATTTTGCGACCATACTCAGCCATTTCTATGAGCATCCTGATTACCAGTGTTCTGAACTCTGCATCTGATAGGTAGGCTGTCTCTTCATTGCTTAGTTCTATTTTTGGAGTTTCAATCTGTTATTTCATTTGGGCCATATTTCTTTGTCTTGGTGTGCCTTTATGTAGTAAGGGCCAGAGTCTTAGGTATTCACCAGGGCAGTGCAAACCACATAGCTGTATTGTGACACTGTATGTGGGGGAGCAGTCCAAGAGGGAACAATGCTGCTTGCTCAGCTCTTGGCTGGCTTTCAGTCACTTCCCCACAAGCAAATGGGGCCCTTCTGGTGCTGATTCCCAGGTGTATGGGTTTGTGTACATTCTAGGACCCTGTAGGTCTCTCCAGCAATCTCTCTTGTGAGGCTGGGGGTTTCTCCCACCACTGCAGCCCCACAGATTTTTTCAGTCAGAGGTTTTGAGGCTCTATTTCCCATGCTAGAACCCTGGATTGTATGGACTGTCTTGCTCTCCAGTTGTTCCTCCCTGTTTATCACATGTGAATGTTGGACTGCCAGCTTTGCCAGCCACCGCCTTGTGGTAAGTCCTCTCTGCCCTGGCTGCCCGTCTCCATCCCTCCTACTGGTCTGGATGAATGTTTCTCCCACTCCTTGGTTGTGGGACTTCCATACAGTTCAATTTTCTGGCAGTTCTGGTTGTTTTCTGTTTTTAAATTTGTTATTGTCCTGTTTTTGGTTGTGAGAGGAGGCAAAGTGTATCTACCTATGCCTCCATCTTGGCTGGATGTCTAAGTTTCTGTTACATAATGTTGCTTAATGTTTTCCAAGCTACATAATGAAATTCACTAATAAGTCACAGGGAATTTTTAAAGTTCATAAATACAAGGTAGAAAATATTGAAGTGCCTTGCATGCATTCTTCTGAAAATAAGTTTCATAGAAAGATTTGCTTCAATTATACTTACTGGATTGCAATGAAAACTGAATTTCTCACTAATGGTTTTAGCACAATATTACTGAAAAGCTACTGGACTGGATGACAGACAACTGAAAAATACTGTGTATGTACTTTTGTTATTTATGTCAGTAGTTCATTTACTGTATTTTATCTATAGTTTGGAATAT
>PVKM010003345.1:0-58315 GCA_004027735.1 Carollia perspicillata
AAACTGGCTGAGCAGTTTGTCAGTTGGGGATTTGCAAGTTACAAAAAAACAAAAACAAAAAAACCTTATGATCTGCATTCAGAAAATCTATCTTGTTCTTTCGCCTCATTCTAACCTTGTCTCAAAAGTTTTGGAAATCACACATTACAATAAGGAGTTAGAAGTCTCCCATAAATCTAATCGTGTTATCTTCTCTTGCTCTCTGATCATTTCACATATTTTTTGCCTTATCTCCTTTGTCCTAGAAGTCTGTAATATCCATCTATTTCTCCCAGCTTTATTTTTAAACCTTTTAGAAAAGCATTAACTTAAACTTATTCTTCTTATATGAAAATTCATCAATAGTACTCCCATTTATATGCCTTCATCGCCCTTTCCATTTGTAAGCACATGGCATAATAACACGTTCTAGACTTTTCTGTTATCCTGCAGCAGTAAGACTTTTTTAATATAAAATCTTTGTATCCCATAATTTTCATCTGTCACCCATGCTGTGGATGTTTTGTTTCTAATACAGCTGCCCTACAGGCACAAACACTCAATAATTTTCATTTCCTTCTCTTGTTCGACTTTGTCCAAATTTTTCATTTGTTCTCCAATTTTTCCCAACAGAGAAATATAGAAGTCAAGATACTGTCATTCAGTTTATTTTTTATGTGGAAAACCTAGACGCTTAACTCCCCAAAGCAAACATTCTTAAGTTTTTGTTCTGATCACTTCTCTTGGCTATGGGGTCCATCACTGCAGCTTGACAACTGGTGTGTTGTAGCTACTGATCAGTCTTTCCTTCTCTTGCCAGAGGCCTAAATGCTAGTCAGACATGGAAACTATTAATTTTGGCCACTATGGGTCAGACAGACTGTCCGTCAGGCTGCTCCCCTCAGGTGCCTCCGGTGGAAGAGTCAGCAGGTGAGAGGCTACAAATCACTACCTCCACAACATGTTCTATAAAATCAGGTCAATCAGCAATTGTTGGGGGCGTCTTTGTGCTATTTACCCACAGAAAGCCAAATAAGTAATCCTAAAACTCTGAGAAGCACTGTAATAAAGAATGTTGTTGCACTTTAACTTTGAATTTCCTACCCTTCTTAATTTGACAATATTTTATTTTGTGTGTTGTGCGCATGTGTAAAAACTATTAGCATTCAATGGCTCAGTCTTCAAGAAAAGATCCTCTGGAAACTTATAGATTAAAACCCAAGGCTAATTCTTATGCATCTGAGATTAATAACCTTTAGATCACCAGACAAGCTTTTCTAGGGCAAGGTTTTCTCACTTTGTGTTCTACAAACAGTGGCGGGTTGGGGGGGAGGGGAGAAAATCTTCACTCAAAAGGGAAAAATCTTCTTCGTGTTTCAATATCAATGATTTACAATGTCCTCTAAGGCTCCAAGAACTCACGAGGGGCCTGTATCACTCATGTCTGGGAGCAGAGATAATTGAGATAGCTGTATCCGTCTCATAGAATTGTGTGGGAATTAAATTGCCCTTATCAAAATCAGGAATTACTTCTCTAAGCTTGGCCTCCAAATCTTTTGGGGGGAAATTAAGGCAATAAAGCTCTATTTTTTTTAACATAAACAAACCTGGAGACCAAACAATTATTTCATCGATCACATCATTTCAATACATTTAGACATTGAAGCATTGTAATAGACTCTGTGCTTGAAAGATGATCAGTTTTCTCATATATTCGAAAGTAAATAGATACCCTGACTTCTTGAGAACAAGCACTGAGAATTCTACCTTCAAATGATTGCCTGCTTTAATGCAGCGGGGGCAACAGACCCCTCATAACCTCCCCTGGAAATGGTAGGCAGAGATGGCATTTAATCGAACTTATCTCCTACGGAATATTTTTCAACAGCTGTCTCTCCCTGGTCTTTCACATTAATTAGAAGTAGGTCGGCTCAATTTTTTAATAGAGTGCACAGGAAATTTTATAAATATCACATATTTTAGTTTAACAGTGATTTAAAATGCATCTTTCTGAGAAAAACATAAGATTTTGATGGGACTGTCTTTATTGTTTTATTAAAACTTTGATGAGACTGATTTGTTAATCTCATATAAGAGAAGAAAAACTAAAAACTTCACATGTTGTTACTGTTGAAGGGCTTCGGGTCTCTGAAATGGAATTGAACCAAGGATATTCTGAGAAAATGGATAACGCCTTATATGGTACTCATACAGGGTTGGGCAGAAGTAGGTTTATGGTTGTTTGTATGAGAAATAATACAATAACTAATAAATAATAATACACAAATAAACCATGTTTCACATACAACCGTAAACCTACTTTTGCCCCACATTGTATATGTTAATATGTGTTCACCTTACCTATTATTATTCTCACACATAGTCTTCAGTTTAATAAGAGCATCTGCCCACTCAATAGCCCATGTTCACTGCCACGACTGAGCCTTCGGAGCTTTAATCCATGCTCAGCAATATCCTCCCACTCAAACACCCTTCTGGGTGAACTTGCCCTAATAGTCTCCTCTGCACTCTTACCTTTTACCGTTCATTTGTTCTCTAGTTTCAATGTCATATGTGAACATTTTGTCTTGTGACTAATATTATAAATTACTTTAGAGTAGAGAACAGACTTTTATCCCCCACAGTGCCTAGCATAGTGTTAATAGCTTCACTCAACCGCAGAGGAGCTAGTATCAGGTGGCAAACCTCAAAAGTCCGTGTAAATAGTTAGTGCCCGAATTAATGCCTGTTTTAATTCTGGAAGTAAGGTTGGACAGTATCTCAGGCTATCTGAGCTCTGTTTTGTCCCACATGCTATCAGACACCTGACAAATACAGAGATGTGAACTAGGTCATGTGAACCCACAACTAATTAAGGAGTTCATTGTGTATGTGTTCTTATAATGAATAATTAAGAGAAGCAATTTAAGAGGCTCACCCATGCTAATGTGCTAGGATTTGCGGTTGATTTGATTTCCCGTCTGTGTTTCCTTTGACCAAATGCACAGACAGCCACCACCCTTTGTACTACATTTATAGGTAGTCCCATCAGGAGCCTCTGGGCTAGAAAGTTATGACAGTGTTCTAGAACAGTGATAGAAAGATAATTTAAAAATAATTAACAAGAATAATTAGCATGGGGCCAAGGGAGGACAGCTTCTATTTTATCAGCTAGTGTAATGTGATTAAATGTGTATAGAACACAAGATAGAAAAGTACCTATATATGACAACATGAAGAAACTATGATTTTTCACTTTTATTTTATTTTCCTGCTTTCCTTTCCCACTGAAAGTCAGCAAGATGTAGTCACTGTGATCTTCACTGCTTTTTGAAAAATGCCAGCCAGCATCTCTCACAGCATCTCCCCATTTGACTGAAGATACAACAGCATCGCTCAAAGGAACACACAGAAGGGGAACATCAGGACCTGTCAGCATAGTGCTCGCAGGGCTTGTGTATTAGGTGATTACTTTGGCCCCAGCTAAGGAGAAGAGAAAGAAAGAGGCGAAGGCACTAAGCGTCAATAGGATTTTTACTTGTTTTTGCTTATTGCGTTTTACTTTCCTGAGAGCAAGACTAAACTATGTGGGTAAAAGAACAGAGCCTTTAACACTCACTTGTAGCCAGTAAGGTGTTCCCAGCACTGACTGTCTTATAATTGGATGAGACAGCACACAATTTTATCTAGTAATTTCCCTGTTACAGGGAAGCTGTACACACTTAAGAACGGTCCCCTGCTGAGAGAAAAGCCCTTAGTTAAACAAGTAGGTCAGCCAGGAAGAGCACGCTTTGCAGTCAGACGGACAAGGCTGAAACACGAGCCCTCATCACATACTAGTACTTGTTGAGTGACCTTGGGCAAGATACTTTTTCCCTCTGAACTGAGAATCTCTTCAAAATGATCACAATAATACCTACCAGGTCTGATATTGGTGTTATCATTTATTCAGATACTACTCTTTTTTGTCACAATACTTGTTTTTATTATCAGGTAACTTAACCTCTCTGAATATGCTCCCCCACCTGCAAAATGTAGGTGATACTTATAGGATTAGTACGAGAATTAAATGAGGTCCTTAAGAAAAAGCTACCTACCCAAGCTATATCATTTATTCAAACCCATTGGATGAAAAACTATGGAATATTAGAAAGTAACCAAAATCTTGACTTTATTGACAGAAGAAAAATCCCTAAAGTTATGATAAAGCTATAGATAAAAGCACCAGGACAGTGGCCTTTGTGTATTCCAAGGATTTGAATGTAACAGACCTTGGTTATTTTTGTTTGTTTAGTAGGTTTTTGTTTCGTCTCTTTACTTACAAATGCAGGAAAACAAGCTGTCTTCTAAGCACTAGATATTTCCTAAGGCATAAAAATATAATTAACACATCATCACACAATTCTGCTTCTCCAAGAACTGGAAGATGGTACAGGGGAACTAGGAAATAGAGTAAATGAAGTGGGCGAAGGCTTTAACAGTGATTGTAATGGTAGGGAAGAAATAATTTGTGAAAATTTGGATTCTTCAGATGATTCTTTGAGATGCAATTTGCCTAGAGGACATTTGAGATGGAAAATGGAGAATGACTGGCCAACTATATCAGGGAATGTGAAAATGAATGACTGACCTGTCTGAAGTTAACATCACAAAGAGTTTATAGAAATTTGTATTAATCGTATTAGGAAATTCACTTCCCAGTAGCCATGGTTCCCCAGGAGTCACCGGATTTTAACAGAATCCAGCCTTGGCTTTCAGAGCCTAAACATTTGTACCAGCCTCGTGCTCTCTGTTAGCATGGTCATTCAGCCATTTAACAAGTATTTTTAAGCACACACCCTGTGCTTGTCATTGCCCTCCCAGACTTGTAGTCTAGTGGGAGGAGAGGTAGCAAGAAGCTCTCTCAAGTTGAACTCAAATAAGTCAACATTAAGAAAGTCCTACATAGATTAAAACCCTCAACCCTATAGCCACCAACATCTCACAATAAACAGTAGGGGTACTATCAGAGAGGGAGAGATTGAAAGTGCAAAGGAGTCTTTTCCCTCTGAGTAAGAGATGTTTGCTCTTGGTGGCTTCAGGAAGTTGCTTTTCCTTGTGAGATTTTGGCGCCTTGTTATACTGCATGACCCATTAGCTCTGCAAAAGCCCCAGCTGGATCTGATTGTTCCCAACCTATTAGACACAAGAATAATTTTCAAATCTTCCAAAATGGTCTAAACATTCCAGCTCAGGTGATAGCTACTCACCTTTAAATTCAGTGCCTGAAATAAAGTTCCAAGATAGAAGAGAAGGAAGGAAGTTTGTAGATGATAAGAAAATATTTTCAGAGGAGCAAAAGAGACAATACAGAGTTAGGCAGGCTGGCTGTCTCTCTAAACTGAGTGTTCCTCATAGTTCATTCCAATTCTGCCCGAGATTCTCCCTTTCAAAACACCCACAACTGTTAGATAAAAGAGAGCTAACAGTTGGAGGACATTAAAGCTGATTACCAATAGATTGCTTTAACATGCAAAGCAATTAGGAATCACTAAAGAGTATTAACATGATAGGCTGACGCTTTGTGTACCAATCGTAATTCTGAATCTGTGAAAGTTAACTCCATCTGCAGCCACCCTTAGACACTGTGATTCAGAATTTCAAGAATGGTATTTGCCATTTACCCCACGCCCTCTTCAAATGAAAAATGTCCAGGCCTGTACCTGTCCAACTAAACGGCTGCCTCCCACTTTGCTAGTCTATGGTGATTTGCTGAGAACTACAAGCAGAACAGTTTTCTATTAAGTCACTAAACTGACGATTTCCCTTCTGATAGAATCTTTAACACTGCCAAATAATCTGTATCTGTCTGTCTGTCTGTCTACATTTATCTCTAGCTCCCATTTCCCCAGCTGTTAGTACAAAATCTCATTTGAGCACTGTCCACCATCACTTTCCTCATCTCTCTCAGATGACCACATGGCTTCCTAGATCACAAGTTCAACAGAGCCAGTGAGAATCCCCTCAGTTTCATTTGGCCATCCTGATATCCTAGATAGCCCCACTATTCTTCCCTCCTTTCTTCCTGCTTGAGATGAAGGTTCTCCAAGGTCGGTCCATGCAAATTCTTCAGCTGGTATCCTCCCCTTGGTATGTGACTCCATCAATGATTCCATCACTCTCCTGTATTTCAGTATTTTCATGTCTAGCAGCTGCCTGTAAGTATGTTCAAATATCTCCTACTTAAAAAAAAGGCACAGCCCTATAATTCGTTACTTATCGGAATACATATTTGAAAAATTGTCATTTTAAGAATGGATTTTCTTCATCATAAAGTGACAGTGCTAATTAGTCAATGGGTTCTTATTAAATAAAATATAAATTCTGTAATATAGCATACTACATTTCTCATTGTCCTCCACTCAAGCTTTCTTCCTCATCTACTACCCATCTCCCTTGGCGCCCTGAGAACATTCTGTATTGTCACTCTGCATTACAATGTGTTTTGTTCTTCCTGGATTATAACCTAGGTCATAAAAGAGTGGTTTTGGGTAATTCTCCTCAGAATAAAAAGATGGGTAAGGCAACAATCTGACTTATTCATCATGTCTGTAAAAGTTTTATAGTTAACCTATAGGCGATAGTAATTACTAAAGCTTTGTAAACAGGGACTAATACTGAGTTTTAATACAGATCACTGTATTTGAGAAGAGATTTAAGAAGGACAATGCTGCGTAAGAGTAAAATCAGTCCAACTTTGCTAAGGTTGTCTAAGGAAGAGCTGAATGGGGCCTGAAATAGAGTCATAGCCATTGAGATATGACCTCAAAGAGGCCCAAAGAGGAATGTCATGGAGGTCAGAGTTAAAAGAGTATATATCTTCATAGAAACCAAGAGTATAGGAGTCCAGCATGAGGACAGACGATCCTGGCATGTGACCACTGGATTTGACAATTCAGGAACCATTTTTAAGCTAAACAGCAGCAGCTATAATAGAGTAGAAGCAGAAATAAGAATGAAGAATTGAGGAATGAATGGGAAACAGGGAATCAGTCAATTAGTGGCGAGTATTTCCAAGAATTTTAAATAAAAGGGAAGTGAAAGAGATCAGACAGCTCTATGGAGTCAAGGGGTTGGTGAGTGTGAAAAGGAGATTAGTATGTTTATAGGCTAAAGAAGAGCTTGAAAAACTTTTTCTTAGAAGATCACATAGTAAATACTTTAGGCTTTGAGGCCACAAGGTCTCAATTGCAACTATTCAGCTCTGCTGTAGTGGCACAAAGCAGCCAGAAAGGGTGTATGAACAAAAGGTGCAGCTGTGTTCCCATAACTTTATTTACAAAATAAAAAAGTGTGAGGGAAGGTGGGAGGAGGCCCTCTGGCAGTAGTTTGCTGGCTCCTATATGACCTCAGGCAGGCAGAAGGGTGGGATTCAGGGCAGAGCTTGGCCTTAAAGTGGAAAAGGAAATACTGATGTATATCCGTCTAGAGGCTGGCTTACCATTAACTAAAAACTTGAATACTTTGTCAAAATAGCAATTCAGTCTTTTAAAATGATAAAGAGGCATATACAAAAAGTGAATCCAGCTGTTTCTAAAATGGCTCTTTAGAAGACTCTAAAGAAAGAAATATTTACTAAGTCGTATTGAAACAATTTGGATATTTTAAATTCTCAATCATGATCCATCTAGTATGAGCTCTAAGAAACTGTGAAATAACATTAATGATAGTAACAAGGACCTCCCCCTTACATGGTGCCTGAACTTGTGAAAACACAAACTCATCACTGCCTGCTCTGAAAGGAAGCTCTGATTTAAAAAAGAAGAGTCCCATTATTCTCTTTCAACCCTAGATGTACAGATAGCTTACTTGAAAAGCTGATTGTGGAATCACGGCTTATTTCCATGACTAAAGAAATCTGATTAAGTTCCCATAGGCTTTAGATAATCATCCAAGCTTTTTGATTCTTATAATCAGGTCAGGGCTTCAATCAATGAAGCTCTCCTAAAAGTATTGACTGCTTTAAGAATCTAGACAGGATAGTACCTAAAAACAAGAACTGCAGTCATGCTGAGCAAAAAGCATTTTAAGATAGTTTCCTTGTTACAGCTTAAACAATATGAAAACAAAGAACTAGCAGGACGTGAATGTTCACATATTAGTGCAGAATGTGCAGGGCGTATCTGTAGGACAAACTGGGGTGATTCTATGTGTTACTGATTTTCTAATAATTGCAATGGTCTTTCATTGAGACAGGTACATTAATCACCCTCATCATGACTAAGGTGTCTGGGCTTCAGTAGCTTTTCTGACCCAGTCAAAATTTGCTTGGTAAATTATTTTGCCATCTTAAATTCTGTGAATAGTTATTATTACATTCTCCTAGCAAGGCAATCTTCTCTTTTATAAAAAAAAAAGAAAAAGAAAAGTGAAAGCTGGTTGGATAATAGAGTCTTTTGCTCAGACTCCCACTCACTCTCCTACACACCCACTGGCCCATCCTCCCACCATCAATTAAACTGTCTTTTGCAGGGCACCGGAGGAGGGTGACGGGTATTTGGTGGCAAAGATCAGTGAGGCCAGAGTTCTAAAATGTCCTAGTGTCTGTCAGGGGAGACACTGAAGACTTTAACTCCTCTCTAAGACTGTTCTGCTGAATGGCTGTGGGGAAAAGCGGTGGGCAGCCTTTCTCTGCTGTGGATGAAAGAAAAATAGAAAAGGCAGAAAAATGTGTTGGGAAGCAAAGAGGTGAGGGCGTGGGAGAAACAGGCAAACAGCATATAAATCTCTCGGTGGTATTTTGGATTGATAGATAGTACTTCACCCTGAAGCATTTCTCAAAAACCCGCACATGCAGTTTCACCAAAGAAATGTAAACCCTTCAGGAATAGAAGAAAAAAAGCAAAGAGCCTAATGATGAAAAAGGAAAGGGAGTATGGAGTATTTTGGAGCAATTTCAGTTGATCAAAACAACATTACAGAAAGGACCATGAGTTCTTGAATTCCCTCAAGGTCCAGGTAAATGCTCATTTTTCAAGGCCTCATCCTTCCAGCATTTCATCTGGTTGGTCGAAAGGTTGAGTCATAGCCCTGCTGGGAATAGAATCTGTCCCAGAAACCACGCAATAACAAATGTTACAGTCATTCCACTAAATCACATGCTAGGAAAACCTTGACTTACCCTATAGCTGTCTTTCCTCTGTGCTCAGAATCTGAACCTGGCTCCAAACATCCATTTTATGGTGTTATCTCCCTAAAATCAGGAAGCTCTGAAGCCCTTAAAGGATTTTAAAAGTTCATGTTCCACTGGGATGAGACACCAAAATCACAGCTCTAAATAAAAACCTCCACTGCAACCAAAATACCTTGATCCTTCCCACCCACAAAACTTCATAAGGCCTCTCTGACAATGCCACTATGCCACTCCATCATTTTTATATGACTAATAGCTTGCCTTTCTAAGCCATTGTCCCTTCCCCCACTGCTTTTACATAGCATCACATTAATACAACGAACTTTTTCAAAAGTTGCTACACTTATGTGTGATCCCTGTTTTGCAGGCTATTCCAGCACATAACCACAAAACAAAATGTTTTTAATCTTCTCCCACTTGTTCTTTGAGAGTGCAAGCATCCTGCAAATTTTGTGGCAAATATTCTAGGAATCAGTATAGGTTTGTTTTTTTTTTCTACACATAAACTAAGAATTAATTAATTCTCTTGGCCACCACTATTTTCCTGTCCTCCCGCGTTATGGTTTATGTGTTGTATAGCCAATAGCTGCCTCACTTCTCCAAAAACATGACCACTGTCACTACTGGTTAGGACCCCCGTGACTGCTAATGTCTGTCATAGGCACTGCTCTTTCAGTTGTTCTTGTCAGCAACAGAAATTATGCTGAAATTATGTCAGCATCAGAAATCAATACCATATCTGATGCCTAACAGTAGGCCACCTTCACTAACCCTACCATTTTTATAACCCACACTACCATCCTCAGTGCTACAAACGCCTTCGTCAAGGCAGCAACCATTGTAACCAATAGTGCTGCCAAGCCCACACCACTAAAATACTACCATCCTTTTGAGTCCCAGTGTTTATTTTATCACAAATCTAGTGATAGCACCAATGAAAAGTTTCTTTTTAACCCCCATCAGTTTTTTACTGTATCCCTCTTACAGGAAAACCACGTAATAAGTCTACTCAGTGTTGGACTGATAGATGGATACATGACCAACTTCACTGCAACAACAAAAAACTCTAGGACATATCCTTCAGGACACTTTTCCCCGTCCCCACATCCAATATACTGTTAAGGCTACTAATACTTCCAGATCATGTCCAGACTCCAGCTGCTCCCCTTTATTTCCATCTCTACTGCTCTCGTTCAAGTCATGATCATCTTCAGTCTAAACTTGGAAATCACCTCTGAATCAGTCTCCCTGCTTTCATTCTTGTCTTCCTGGAATCCATTCTTCACATGTCAGCTAGAGAGGAAATTTTATAAATAAAACGCTGATCATATTGCTTCCTTGCTCAGAGCCCTCCCAAGTGTCGCTGCCTTGCTCTAGCTTGTAAAATGCCATGTGATGAATCTCAGCTAAGCTCTTCAACTTCGCACTACCTTGAATACACCAGTGTGTCCTTAGCCACTTTTGCCTTCTCTCTATTCCACAAATACGCTAAATTCATTTCATCCTGAGAGTTTTTGCACTAGCTATTTCTTTTGGCTTAATATGTTCCTCCCAATTTTTATGTGGCTCCTCTTTCCTCAGAGAACTATTCCCTGACCAGCTAAGCCAAAGAAGCTTCCCAGTCATTGTCTTTTTATTGTATTTTAATGAAATTTACTTCAAAGCTAAATTTCACTGGAAAACAATTAACACTCAATTTTTCTTATTTATCTAATTGTTTATTTGAATGGCGTTTATAAATATAGACCTCATATATATACATTAACGTAGGATCATATAAACAATCTGCTTCAGAGAAAAGTGTACCCTGATTCCCCAAAAAAGTCACAAATCAGTAATTGACATGTCCAGTCCCAGAGGATATAAATACTCAGAAATTCAGTCAACATTAAAACATCTCTGCCCAACCTAGACCTGCTGTAAGAATTCTATAGTAGAGAAGGGGGGCATGGGCAGGTTCTTCCTTTTTCATTAGTTTTCTATCCCCATTAACATTTCTTCCATCCTTTGCTCCTGGCTGTATCTTCCAGCACTTTCTATGGTTGAGGAGAAGAGCAGAAAAATGAGGCAGAACCTTCCAAAACTGATACCATTGTCATCTGGCATTGGTTTCCCCTGGCCCTGCTGGATATTTTAAGTTGTCTCTTTCTCTTCCGGGCACTTCTATGGATTCTTAAAGACCACAGCCACCTCCATCTTTGGAAATTTCTCCCCTGTATTTCCCTGACATAAATATTTATCCTTCCTCTTGACACCAAGGAATTCTCCTGTAACCCTACTGCTGGGCAGTAGACCTTCAATCGGATTCTTTCTACTGGAGTATCCCAACTCCCCCAGAAGTCCCTTAGCACTCGCCTAGGTGGGTGAGACTCTAGTGGCCATCTTGGGTCTCCATAACACTTGCTCTCTCTTTTCATGCTGGGTGAGACCGACTATGGCTCTTCCCCTCTTCTTACCATCTTACTGAGGGGGTCTAACACCACACTTTTAAATGTGAAGGTACTTGAGACTTCTTATCAGGGGCTTAGCCAAGGGCGGTTTTACATATCTTTTGCACTTATCAAAATATTCAGATTCCATTAGTCATTCCTTTTGTGAAATATTTTCAACATAGGATTAGTATGTTACTATTCATAGTTATCAGTTTTGGCAATGAAGAGAATAGAAACTATTTAGAGTAAACACATCTTAAGTTTTTTGTCTGTAGCCCAAAATATGTAGGTCTACCTCATAAACAATCACTCATGTGGCAAGTCTAAATTAATAAAGTTGCAGACAAAAACGTTGATGTGAATCGTTTGGCAATGAACATTAGTTAATGAGTCCATGAACAACAATATATTTTTATAAACGTTTAAACATTTAAGGCTTATTATATACCCCAGTGGAACAGAGGGTTATATTACAAACCAGTTAAAAGTAAAGGATGAACTGTTAAAAGTACTCAACACACTATTTTCTCAGACATTCATTGGCTTGCTGATGCCATTTATAATAATACACATACTTTACAAATTTTCAAATACTTATCTCCAGAGGAACTCAGATCCCCCAGGAAAAATTCTTTATTAACCCCCAATAGTTCTGAGGATTGACCAAGGAAGCATTAAATTCTTCATGTCAGAATTAATACCAGACTACAGTCACAGGATACCGTCCTTGCTGATTTATTCTGCCATGTAGAACAGTAATGATGCATTTCTTCCCCTTAGGCCAGTTGAAAACTCCTAATTCTTTGTTCTCATGACACATCTTTCTTGGATGGGGCAGTCAATGAAAGGGAATAAAAGGCATCTGATGATGCCTTTGATGTAAATCCCAGGTATTCTCTTTCTTCCTCAAACCAACCTAGAAGACCATTGTGGTGAAAAGTCAGAATTTCACATAAAGCAAAAAAGCTAACAAAGAAAAACTAGCTTTTGTCCCCTGATGAAATAGAATAAAGCCATGAAGGTCATCTACTTTACACGAGGAAGAGAAAATCTGAACGAAATTGTACCTAGTCTTTTAAAAACATCCTGGGAGGATTCACATAATCTTTTACTACAGATGGAATGGCTTCCTTTCTGGCCACGTGGTCTTGATCCAAGTTTCCTCAAATGTGAAGTGAGATAGTGCTGTTTACTGCTTATGGTTTATTTAAAATTTGAATGATTTAACATAATATTAAGATTAAATTTTAGAATGCACATGGATTTGGTAGGCAAGAAATTTTGTTTTTGTCAGAAGATTTCTTTAACTTGATATCAAACCAGTCTTACTCATCCTTCTAGCTCAAAGATCTTACATGAATGTGATTATTTAGAAGAAGCAGAATTTCTTCCACAAAGAAGGTCCTGGAACCTCATTTCACTTCACAATTTCTGTAGTTGTTTTACATCTAAGCCATGACCTCTTTATAAACTCCTACATAAGCATATATATCAGACCTTAAAGGCTGTAAGATACATTTTCTTGGTAGACTCAGTCTCACATCTCAAGAAAATGACCCAACATGCTTAGCATTTCTTGCTTCTGGCAATAAAAATGACAACCTTATTTATATGATTATTTTTATATAAAACACTAATACTGGCTCTCATGGGTAAAATGGAGGACATTTGTTTTTTGTGTCTAATACCTTTTTTAGAATAAAATGAGAGAGAAGAAAGAAAATGAATGTTCAGACTCAGTTGCTGAATAACTTTTGGCTGTCTAGAAAAAACAGCCCTGGAGGCCAATCCTTCACTTGGCATGTTCAGAATCTCACTGCAAATTACTGTGCCTGTGAAGCAGAATCTGACTGCCTAGCATGCCCTGTCTGCAACTCTAAAGAGATCAGCCACGAAGGCTTTGATTAGAAAAAAGTTCCTGGAAGACAGTTAAGCCTTTGCCACGTTATTAATAAGCATTCTCATTCGGAGTGACTGGAGAGCAGGAGACAATGACTGCAAGCCCCAGTAAACTGTCAAACATTAAGCCCACATGGGTGAATTCACCCTGTTTACCTTGCTTGATATAAAGCCAGAGAAGGGCTAACCAACAGCCATAAATTCAAATAGGCTTCTTAAAGCCTTCCCAATTGATCATGACATAAAAAGGCACCGAGCAATTGTATAATCACCTCACACACAGGTAACTAAATATATTGCCCTTTCCAAATCCACTGATGTAAAACATGGCGCTTTTTCTCCCCAGCTAATGGCTGAGAGCTGTTTTATATTGCTTTCTTGTGACTTAATACCCATCAAATAAATGACAGTCACAGAAGCAGCTCCTTGGGTCAGACAGTAACATATATACAGTGAAATCTACTTGTGGTGCAATAACTATTACAAGTGAAGTGGAATTAAAGCCTTGGTTGCCCTTCCGTCTCTTACGTGTATATTAAATTTTTCTGTGAAGGTCAAAGAAAACAAGATTTTTCCCCTAAATTGCTTGTCCACTTATGTCACATTAAAATATATAAATCTGACTCATGAGCTGACACAAACTGGGGCAGTTAATAACACATGGAACATTTCTGAATTCACAAACTATCGATAAACTCCTGATCTATATATAAAATAAAGGGCAGTGTGACAATGGGGAACAAAATCTTCATCACACTAAAGAGGAAAGTAGATATTGGGCAACACTTCTCTAGCATAAGCATTGTATCTGGCCACTGGGGCAAATACAACATTGAAGTCAGAATTTAAATTCTGGGCTTTACTCTTGACTCTTTACCAGTTTGTGCACACAACTCATATCACCTCAAGAACAATACTATTATTCCATCCTTTCACTGAGGTAATATAAAAGGAGAAAAAAAGAATTCCATCTCAGCAGCATTTGGAAACCCTCATATGACTGTCAACAGAGAAATAGGCATCCTCAGAAATCTCATAAGCTTTTATAGGGATCTTTTGTTTCAGATTCTTCATCTCTTCAGTGAGTGTGGGCTTCATTATAGTCGCAATTTAGTCTTGATTATATCATTCATGTCTAAGAGAATGTATGGGTACGGGATTTTGGTTCTTCTAAGCATATTTGAATGAGTAGAAATTTATGTGATTTCTAAGATATAAGCCAGTGGCTAAAGAATGCTTAGTACATTGGCATCAAAGTCATAAAAACTGGAACTTTGAATGATCTAACACTTCCGAGGAGACTGAGATTTCAGTGACAGTTCTTCCTCTGCTGTCTTGACAGTCACATACGTTGGTGCAGTTTGGTGTTTATAGACGTTAGATGAACACTCAACAGTCTGTCCCATGAGCAGAAGCACAGTGTGTGACTAGCTGGTAGAATTGGGGGCTGAGAGTGGGTTACTGAGGGTGGTGAGGACCAAAATACTGGCTGAAGTGAGCCTTACTATATAAAGTGTGGTCTCAGAACCAAAAGCATCATCAGCACCCAGGAACCTTGTTAAAAAATGCAAAATCTCAGGCTCTGCTCCAGCCTACTGAATCAGAACCTGCATTTTAACATTACCTGCCTACCTGACAATAATTGATATATGTCAATTACATATCAAAAATAAACACAAAGAAAATCAGCAAGAACAAAATTAAAAAACAAAGCACTATCTCAAAGCAAATTGGGTGTCTAAGGCTTTAGAAGTCCTGGACTAGAGCTGGGAGGGCCTTGTGCTGTGCATTGAATTTAGGAGCTTATAGTGAATGGGGGAAGAGAAGAAGACAATGTCAATTGTAGGAAGACCAGATACAAAAACAAACCAAATACCAAAGAGTCAGGTACAAGGTTATAAACAGGAGCTTAGAAGAAGGTTCTAAACCAGTATAAGGATCACATTAAAGAAGGTATAGGTGGAGTTAGGTGTAAATGTCTTTTACATAACCTTAAATTTCAAAATCAGTAGACCTCACTTACAATGCGCGATGACCACAACTGGTTATCTTCTATGTCTCCAAGACCTTCTATGGCTCATTTTTATCACCTTAGGAATGAATCCCTGAACAGAAATGGATTTGTTGTTGTTTTCCACTGAACCTTCATAATTTCATACTGATTAAATATGCTATTTTAAAATACATATTTTGTGTTAACAAAGTTAAATTGTACAGGAAAAAATATTTTTGACCATGAGTTTTTCTGCAGATGAAAAGTCTCCTGAGCTGACAAACTCATGGGCAATGTAATCTGATGACCAACATAAGGAATGCCAGAATGTTAGACCTACAACTGTCATCAGTAATTTAAATCCTTGCAATTCTATCAGTTAAATCTTATTATTCCCCATTTTACTCATTTCACAGTTGAAGAAGTTAAGACTCAAAAAAAATTTTTGCAGCATCTGACAGAACTAGGGCACAGTCCTGAACTTGTGTTCTGCCACTGCACTGCTCTAAAAGAAAGGCAAGCAACAACCAGCCCCCCGCTTGTCAACTGGTTTCTCCTGTGTGTCACACACTACAGGAAAAGTAGTCATTTCTGGAGTCACCAGAAAGCTCACAGCAGTGGACAGACACCACACCTGTAATATCATGAAGAACCTTAGCAGATTTCTAAATTTCATTTTCAGAGCTATTATATTTTCTGAGGAGCAAATGAGAAGCTAAAAGCTTTTAGAAACGTAGGAAACCATGTAATGGCATCACTGATAATATATGAGAGCTAGAGCTCTGTTTACCATGCTCCACTGTTTGTCCACAGGACTGTTTATCACAGTGCCTGACATAGCAAAACAGCAGGCTCTCGATACTCCCTCCTGAATAATTAGGATTATGATTATGATTGTTTACATTGAAAGCTGAACTCAGAGACTTCTAGCAAAAAGATTCATTTTTAAGTTTGCCGTGAATTTTTCTTTAACCAAGATGTTAAATCCTGGCTATAAAAATATCAAAGGGTTTTGTTATTTCTTCATATCAAAAATAATTGTGATAAACACATGGAAACTGCAGGCTCAGCAGAAAGATTAATACCAAATACGAGAAAGACCTGGCAGCCAAATTTGTCCATATTTGGGGAGTGATATATAATTAAAATTCTCCCCCATGGAGAAATTAGATACAGCTTGTAAGCTATTACAGGAAATTGCTGCTATAGCTTTTCCTATTACAGATTAAGCATCAATCATCTAGCAAGCCAGAAATGACACCAAACTTACACTAATATTATATCAAATGATGTAAATTTTACTTTAGATATGTTTAGACATTTCAGCTTGATTCTGTAAAATTTGTCATAAAAAGTAAATATTCTACTCCCCAAATTAATATAAATAAATCCCTTCCCAATGCTTAGATGTACTATCTCTATTAACCATTATTTGCATGCTATTACATCCTCATAATCTATAACCCTAAGGGACAAAGTCAAATTGCAAGGACACAAGCTGATATCACACTATTTGAGAAAATCATTTCTGCTGACTCCAAAAGTCAGAAGAAATTTAGTTGTTTCGCAAACAACAAAGGAAGCTGCTGTTCTGAATGACCACCATGAATCACTTATTGTGTCATAATTAAAAAAAAAAGAAATTCAATTATGTTCAGTATATTTTACTAAGTCATTCAAGTGGGTGCATTTTTTTATTTCCATTGACATAAAAAAGATTATAAGTTTGAGCATTAATTAATCAGAAAATTCAGTGAAACCTAAACTCCTATTCTCTATGAATTTCATTAAGTTTTTATTACAAAATCAGAAATAACATAATAAAGAAGAAAATTAAATAAAATGCTTCAATAACTTTGTAATAATTACACTATACCATTCTAATAAAGGTTTTTTTACTAAATTATCAAAACCTATTTTAACAACTTGGCTATTAGTGCCCAAGATCAAAATGTTTTTTGACCTTCCAAATATCAATCTGCATATCTTGAAGGACACAGATGCAATTCTTCCTCACTTTGATATATTAAAGGATGCTGAGATATGTCTAAATAAAGATGTACGTGTTTACGAATGGCCTATTATGCTTGGCTTCCAAAGTTAATTAAGCTAGAGTTCCTTACACAATTTTTGGCTCACAATCTTATTTCTTCAAGATATTTTTGCTACCCCAAATTCCAACTGTTTTTCTGTGAAAGCTGTGATAAGATTTCAAAACTTAAATGAGGAAAACACATTCTCTCTACTAATTAAAATTAAATACATCAGGCCCTTGACATTTATATCAGATAGTTCCTGGTACTTTTCACAATCCCAAACTTTAAAATATCAGCACAGAGAATCAAAGCACTGCACGAAAATCAGCATAGATGAGTGTTGGACTGTCAACTGGGTTTAAGCACTACCTAACAGGTGCCTTTTCCCAATTACCATACCAGCTTCTGAAAGGTCATGAGTCAAGGTTATGCCTCAACAAAATCACAACTTTTTTCCTGTCATGGATCTCCAGTGTAATTACAAAGAAATAAAACCAAAAGTTTTAATGTGCAAATGTCAAAGAAATAGTATACATAGTAGGCTCTCCAAAGGAAATACACTAAATGTAAAATCAGGGACCCACTGCTTCCTCCAGGGCCATTGGTTAGACATTAAAAGGATGACAGTAAATCTCTCGAGAGTTTCTAATGCAATACTCTGAAAAAAAGAAAGCCGAAACTACAGCCCTAGGTAGCCTTCAAGTTTTACTAGCAGGGTAAACACCAGAGTCGGTATCAATTTGGGAGAGAAAATGCCATTATCACCCAAAAGAGAATATTTCTCTAGGAAAAAATGATTCAAAAATCTCACTCAAGAAGGAACTAATCTGATCCTCAAATCAAAAATACCTATCAACATAATACATTTTTCTATTTATATATAGTTTCTGTCATAAGCAGTCATTGTAAGGAGATATAAAGGATATTCAAGGATTTTGAAAACATCCATTTCTGCTAATCGTAGGTAATTTCAGCCAACACTCCAGTAGAGGACAGCTACAAAGCTGGGCAGAGATTTTTTTTTTAAGCTGCTTGAAGGCATTAAAGACAAAGAAAAATTTCTAAAACACAAATCAAGGAAATTACAGCCACCAAGAAGGTGAGACTATATTTTGGGGCCAATTTTACCCTGAGGGCATTGATTGATTCTGAAAGAAGTGGTTAAGAGACTGAGCAGAGCTTCGGACAGTCTCACAGTCATAGGGGAACAGTAATGAAAATAGAGGATTCACCATGTGCACAGTGCTTGGTGGACCAGCTCTCTGTGGACTGGGACTGTAAATGCGAGAACCTACAAATAACTGGAAATGGAAATAGATCTCACAGGAATTGCAGATTAACTTTGAGTCTTATAAGTCCCTGAAATTATAGTAAGGTGATCTGAGAGCAAGTGGCTCTAGCTTCCAGAGTGGTAATCTCAAAAGGAAGATGACATCATACAAAGCATTAAATTATTTATGCAATATTACAAACACAATGTCTGGCTCAAAATAGAAAATTAACTCAAATATGTAGACAAGGGGATATGATTGAAAAGCAAGAATAAAATATAAGAGAAACATACTTTTAGGGTCTATACATTAAGGTTATTCACCACAGGCTTTAAAATGATAGTTCTTACTCTACATGAAAGAGATAAAAGACAAGACAGAACATTTCACCAGAGAACTGGAAACCATAAAATTAAACAAGTGGAAATTCTAGACAATAAGTAACATAATGAAAGAGCTAAAATTTAGAACTCAGTAGATTATTGTGCCTGAAGATTAGACACTGCTAAAGAAAGGATCAGTGAACTGAAAGATAAGCCAAAATAATACATCTAAAATGGGGCACAAAGAGGTGAAATAGAAAAATACAAGAGAACAAAAGACATAAACAACCATGAAAACATCTACAATGCATGCATCTAAAGTTCAGAAGAAAAAAAAACACATGAAAGAATGGGTTAGAGCAACATCTAGAAAGATAACAGATGAAAATATCCCATCACTGATGAGAAAACTTAATCACAGAATTAAGCTAGAATTGAATTTAAAAATAAGAAAGTGAGACTACCTCCAAACATTTGGAAATTAAGAAATAGACTCATACTTATAAATAATATATAAATCAGAGATAAGATTAGAAAATATTTAAAGTGACTAATAATAAAAGTGTGACGTGTAAATACTTGTGTGCTGCAGCTAAAGCAGTGCTTACAAAGTAATTTATAACATAAAATGCACAAATTAGGAAACAATAAAGGACGAACATGAATGATTTCAGCTTACATTTCAGAAGTCAGATAAAAGCTTCTTACAGTTCCTGCAGGTATGACTTAGCTTTGCTGAGTTATTCACAAGCCTAGACTCATTCCAGTTGTTGGCAGAGCTCATTTCCTTGCAGACTGAGGTCTCTGTTTTCTTGCTGGCTTTCAGCTGAGTGACTGCTCTCAGCTCACCAGGACTACCCAGAATTTCCTGTCACGTGGCCCTCCTTCTAGGCACTCTCAAAACCAAGAAGCCTACTTCTGTTAAGCCAGCAAAGTAGTCTCTGGCTCCATTCCACTGGGACAGAATCTTCAGTAACATAGCACAATTGTGACATGACATCATACCACCTTTGCTATATAGCATAATCTAACCAAGGAAATGCCATTTGCCATATCATATCGTTTAGAAGAAAGTAACAGGTTCTGCTCACACTCAGGGAAAGACAATTACCCAAGGCATGAACACCAGGAAGTAAAATATGTCGGCAGTCACCCTAGAGCAGGGTGTCCAGCTCATTTTCACAAGGCACCACATCAGCCTCGCGGTTGCCTTCAAAGGGCTGAATGTAATTTTAGGACTGTATACATGTAACTACTCCTTAACAGTTAAGCAGGAGCACTGGGCAAAAACAAGGTGCCAGGCCAGATAAAACAAGGTGGAGGGCTGGATTCAGCCCATGGGCCTTGTGTTTGCCACCTGTGCCCTAGAGCCTGTCCACCAAATTATTTTGGAAAATACATTGATAGTATCCACTAAAGCTGAACCCATACCCTTTGACCCAGTAATTCTTGTCCTGAGTATATAAGAAACAGCAATGCATGCACATGCTCACAAAAGATATATTTGTATACATATATGTGTGTATATATGTGTGTGTGTATATATGTGTGTGTATATATATATATTTATATATTCATACTCAAAAATAAAAAACAGCTCAAAGGTCCATCAAGTAGAAGTGACAAATAGACTGATAGAGTCACATAAATGCTTACAGCAATGAAAATGATCAAAACAACATACATAAATCTCACAAACTTTTTATATTCAGATAAGCCAGATACACACACACACACACACAAAACATACTATATGGTTCCATTTTTGAGAAGCCAAAAATAAAGAAACAGTAAATAATCAGGGATGTGAGCTTGTGGATGAAACATAGATGCAAGAAAGAGAGAAGCATGAGAGTCGAGAAAACGGCGACGACCAGGGTGTGGGTCTGAGGCGGCCCCCGGGGAACGTGTCTGTACTGCATTTTGAACCACTTGGCGTTTTCTATGCTATAGAACATTGATCTATGCATCCTTGGCTGGTGTACTTTTCTGCATGCATGTATGCAACATTTCCCAAATTTAAAAAGCACCATATTATGGTGAAAGTACCCTTTGATTACCAAATTCGAATGCAAGCGCCTTAGGACAGTACTTTTCTGGTTTGACAATTACAGTATTCTCTACACCTAGAAAAATGTTTGTTAGAATAAATACTGTTGAGTATGTGAATAAATCAAAGCATAAATTAATATAATACCTGTGTTCTAGCCAGATCTACCATTTTCTAGGTTTAGCACAGGGGTCAAGTTTTCCCACTTTATGTATCTCGTCCTCATTTGTAAAATAAGGCTAATATCTCCTCTACAAATTTCACCAGGCTTAAATGATACATTTAAATTTTACATGACAGCTTTTATAAATGGAAAAAATATTTTTGACAAGAGGGATTCATATAGCAACACCTTAATTAACCAAGATGATTGAAGAGTGAATATAAAATCTTTCTTGTGTAATCTTATACTTTATAACTAAGTAATGATCTAAAATGAATTAGACATTTCCCCGCTTTGTAGAAGAACATGCTGAACAGATTTTTGTATGGCAAAAATGGCAAAGCACCTCGGTCGTTATATTAATTCTGTATTGCTGCATAACAAGTTGCTACAAACTTGCAATATAAACAACACAAATGTGTTAACTCACAGTTCTGCAGGTCAGAACTCTGGTGGGACATGGCTGGGGCCTTTGCTTAGAACATACAAGCCCCAAATCAACATGTCAATCATGCTGACCTTATGTATGTAGGTTTTGAGGAAAACTTTATTTCCAAGCTGATTCTCTTTGTTGGCATAAATTAATTTCTTGCTTTTTGGAGAACTGAGGTCCTTATTGGCTTCTACTGGGGATTGCTCTCAGTTCCTAGAGGCTGCCCACACTCCTGGCCATGTGACGCCTTCCATCTTCAAATCGGCAATGGGGCGTCAAATTCTTCTCAGGCTTTGAATCTCTGATCTCCTCTTTTTTGTTCGGTAGCCATGAAAACTCTTTGCTTTTAAACAGCTTGTGTGATTAGGTCAGGCCACCGTATAAATCTCCTGAAGACCAACTTTGCTGTATACCAACATAACTATGGGTGTAAAATCTATCCCATTCACCACCCCAGGGATTACGCTGGGCATGGACACCAGGGGAGTAGGAAATCTCAGGGCCATCTTAAAAGTTTGCCTGCTACCGGTGTTATCATCAATGATTAACTAAAGAAGCCATCAAAGACTGACTGAGTACTCTCTAAGATGTTTAATAAATACTACTTTCAACAAGCAAACAATCAGGAAACATAGGCAGTAAAATTTCAGATATCCCTCATAGCAATATCTTTGCTGATGTCTCTCCTAGGGCAGCAGTTCCCAACCTTTTTGGCACCCGGGACCAGTTTCATGGAAGGCAATTTCTCCAGGGACTGGACAGAGAGGGTGGGGTGAGGGAGATAGGACGTTTAGCTTAGGCAGTAATGTGAGCAAACCTTTGCTTGCTGGACCGCCACTCACCTCCTGCTATACAGCTAGGTTCCTAACAGGCCGCGGACCGGTATTGGTCTGCAGCCCAGATGTTGGGGTCCTCTGTCCTAGGGAAAGAGAAATAAAGAAAATAAATAAACAAATGGGACTACAAATTAAAAAGCTTCTGCAAGGCTAAAGAAACATCACAATAAAAAGGCAACCAACTGTATGGGAGAACATATTTGCCAATGATATATCAGACATGGGTTTAATCTCCAAAATATGTAAAGAACTCATAGGACTCAACAGCAGGAAGACAAACAATCTGATTAAAAAATGGGCAAAGGACCTGAGTAGATAATTCTCCAAGGAGGACATACAGATGGTCATATGAAAATAGAAATATGAAAACATATCAACATCACTACCCATCAGAGAAATGCAAATTAAACCCACAATGAGATATCACCTCACACCTGCGAGAATGGTTATCCCTGATAAATCAACAAACAGTAAGTGCTGACGAGGATACAAGAGAAGGGAATCCTAGTGCACTGTTGGTGGGAATGCAGACTGGTACAGCCACTGTGAAAAACAGCATGGAGTTTCCTCAAAATATTAGAAATGGAACTGCCTTTTGACCCAGCGATTCCACTGCTGGGAATATACCCCAAGAATCCCAAAACACCAATTCAAAAGAACTTATGCACCCCTATGTTCATAGCACTGTTAATTACAATATACAAGTGTTAGAAACAGCCTAAGTGCCCATCAGTAGATGAGTGGATTAAAAAACTGTGATACACTTACACAATGGAATACTACACAGCAGAAAGAAAAAAGAAGGAGCTCCTACCCTTTGTGACAGCATGGTTGGAGCAGGAGACTATTATGCTAAGTAAAATAAGTAGGTCGGTAAAAGACAAATACCATATCATCTCACTTGTAAGGGGAATCTAATGAACAAAATAAACTAACAAGAAAAACAGAACCAGAGACATGGAAACAGGAAACAGACTGACAGCTGCCAGAGGAAAGGGAGACAGGGGGCATTGTGGAAAGAAGGGGAAGGGATTAGTCAAAGAACCTGTACGAATGACCCATGGACATGGACAATGGTGTGGGATGGACTGTGGGAGTGAGGAAAGAGCTGGATGGAGGAGGGCAGACAGAGAAAAGTTGGGACAACTGTAAGAGAATAAAGAAGAACTTTTTAAAGGTAAAAATAAATGAATATTTAAAAAATTAAAATTAAAAAAATAAATAAAAGGCAAACTATTAGCACCAATTTAAAGCAGGTACTTTATAGCTCTACTAGAGTGATTGTCAAATTTATGGATTACAAGCTATTAGTGGGTCATAAAATCAGTTCAGTGGGCTGCAATCAATTTATTTTTTAATTGAAATAATAAAAAAGAAAAAAATGAAAGTATCATAGGGCAACTTAGCATGATGTTAACTGATCAAAAGTTCATCTGAAATCTTGAAATGAATCCAAAAATATCTCAGGTGGAAAGAAACCCTCTATAATCAAGTGGGTTTTAGTTATTTGTATATGCATGTAACCAAAGAGATGTATGTACATGAAGATCCGAAAGCTTTGAAAGACACTATTTTAGGTTACAGAGAACTCTACTGTTGATGTGCAGTTATCACAGCTTTTACTTCATACAATAAGTATTATCTTTAGAGTCAAGTCCAAATGCTCTTGTATTATTCTGTAAAACACACCTAAGAACTCTAAAATTTTGTGGTTTTGTAGCATTAATTCCTCCCAGAAAAATTACAGAAGTGATTTCTTATCCTTTGCTACATAACTTTTGAAGCATTAGTTTTCATTTCCTTCACTACAGCCAGGAGAGTCTTCAAGATCTACCCATATTTGGTCTCTTTAAATACATTGAAGTCAACTTATCCTTAAATGAGCAAGCATTTTTATTACTACAACCAGTAGTATGTTTCCATACCATTTCTTCTTCTTCCAAAGGACACTTATTAGTGATAGATGCTTGGGAGCCAACTTTTCTATGGCCTTGTGTGTCCATAAACATATGGGTAGCAGCCTACTTCTGCACACAGCCATAATCAAGGTAATTCTCCTGGTGGTTACTGTGTACTTCACTATATACCAGCATGGGGCTGAGCACTGGCAATCCAAAGACGAATACAACTAGTCCCTGTACTGACAGTATTCATGCATCTGCAGCACTAAAATATATTGTCAATGTTCCTTTTATTTTTCTTTTAATTTCTGTTCCTTACTGTTCAGACTGCTTTATTCTCAGATCTACTTGTATCTCATTGATTATGCTGTCTTCCGCTTTATTTCCCTGTAGGGTAAATTTGGGTTTTAAGCAAATGATCAAGATACTTGCATGTACCAAGTTCTCCCAATCGTGTTGCCTATAGTATTGCAGTACAGATTGTAAAATAAATAGACACGCCATATTTTCCAATATATTAGCAAGTAACTACCCATTTTTTAATATGTGATGAAATGCTTTAGCATACCCAGAAATCACTTGGTTTTATCCCAAAAATCACTTAAAATCTTAAAATTAGACCAGAAAGTGTCTAAAGTGTGTGGGGAAACATTTATAATCATGTTAATTTTTACAAAGAAATATTGAATTAAAGCTCTGTTTGAAAGAGAAATTATAGCAAGATGAGGGTTATTTCATAACCATTGTGTGTGTTTATGGGTTTGTACCATGAAAAGGCAATTAGCACTTCTTTCCACATCTGTCAGACAGGGTCACAATTGTCAAAGTCTGGCGGCATATTTAAGGTTCAACTGAAAACTAAAACATAAGACTAAAGCACTACAAGTAATAAATTGAAACTCGTTTAACAGGGGGTCACCGCCATAACTGGAATTATTATACAGATGTCTCTGTGTATGTTACATGCCGCTGAGTCAGCTCTGAGTCCTGGCGGCCCTGTGAATGAGTCATGTCCACAATGTCGTGTCCTCATCAGCCCTGCTCACCTCCTGTAGACTCATGCCTGTAACTTCTTTCATCACGCAATCCATTTCATCTTCAGTCTTTCTCTTCTCCTTCTGCCATCTTTTTTTCAGCATTATTGTTTTTACTAAAGAACCCTGCTGTCACATGATGTGCCCAAATTAGGACATCTTCAGTTCCATCATTTTTGCCTCCAGTAATGTTTCAGGCTTAATTTGCACCAGGTCTCACTTGTTCATCTTTACGGTGGACGAGGGTTCCCACAGAGCTCTCCTCCAACACCATATGTCAAATGAATCACTTTTTTTACATCCATTTTCTTCACTGTCCAATTTTCACATCTGTACATACTAATTGGGAATATAAGTGTGTGGATAATCTTAGCCTTCATCTCTAAAGACATACCTTGGCTCTTGAGGATCTTCCCTAAGTCTTCCATTGCTGCCCTTCTGAGTCTATTTTTTATTGATTTCTTGGCTGCAGTATCCATTTGAATTAATGACTGAAACAAAGTAAACAAAATCATTAACAACTTCACTGTTGATGTTAAAATTATATATCTCTTTTGTGGTCGTGATTGTTGTCTTCGTGATGTTCAAATGTAGTCCTGCATTGGCATTTTCTCCTGTCACTTTTACCCCGTATATCTAACCCTAACTTATTCTACTCACTGAGTCAGGGCAGCAAGTTGGGGTTTGCCACTTGATAAGTTAAAGGAAAACAAAAACTGCTAGGAGAGATTTCTCCCCCCACAGAGCAGCTTGCCTAAGGTGTTCACACATCCACCCACTGAAATTTAATCATTAATATAACACAGTGCCAGAGACATGAGAGGCAGCAATGTGACATACCTTAGTTAGATCTCAGGAGGAAAACCAGCAAATCCAAGTCCTGTCAGAATAAGAGATAGGAACCCAGAGGACAACACGAATTTTGTCTTGCACAAAAGAAACATGTCTATTTACCAATTTCTACTTATTTAGTTAATCTCTTCATCTTCACCACCACCCACCACACCAATATGAATGATGCAGTGATTTTTTTAACATAAAAGGTGGTTGAAATGGCACAGTCTGACACAATTGCTAGTGAGGAAGATAAGGACTGATTTTCAAAGGCCGTTCTAACATTTTGTTTCAACATATAGCAAAATAATGTTACTGACGAGATAGGTAAAAAGGTCTACAGAAGCGATTTGAAGAAGGATCAGGGAGTAGTGAAAGCACCAGATCATTGAAAGCGGTGTCACAATGCCTACAAGGCTACTCAGGAAAGCAAACAATGAAGCCAGTCTCACAGGAGACCAGAGGGAACGGCACCACGCTGGAGAGCACCTGCTCTGCTCCGGCACGGAACGATATTCTATCCCATCAGGTCAGAGCCACGAGGGCCGTGGGGGAAGTGCTGCACAATCTGATTTTTCAATAGAACCTGAAGATCTCAATTTTGTGTTAATGTTCTCATTTCTTAACTGAAAAGGACAAACAAAATGTATGCGTTAACCATTTTAAGCTTTAAGTCTGTTATATGTTCTAGAAGGAAATAACTACATGGCAGCAGTGGGCAAAGGGGAAAAATGGAGACAACTGTAATAGAATAACAATAAAAATGATTAATAAAAAGATAGGATTGTTCTGTAATTTGGTTAATATTAACAAAAATATAACAAAGCTTTGGAAACACTACTATTTTCATCATTAGCTCTGGGACATGACTCAGTGTAGCTTATCCTTTTAGTTAATGTTAAAAAAAAAAAAGTCCCACAAAATTGCCCTGAGCAGGCAGTAACTGTCAACAGAGAGGACCTGAAGGCGGTCAGGACCAGGGGTCAACTTGGATATTGGTCTCAATGCCCAACAAGGCATTGGAGCAACACCAGCCATTACAAACTAGAAACATTTTAGAAAAGGCCTTTGTTCAATTCCCTAACCTTGGTGCATAACCTTAAGAGTGGAGGAAATATGATTTTAATATTTTTCTCCTGCATAAATGTCACACACGTGTATCAGAATATTTGAAATGTATGTTTGTGTTACTTCCAGTCCCTTTATGGCCTGAAATGTCAGCACATAGTCAATAGCTCATTTCCTGTTGATATTTAGAACTAATTTTTTTAATGAAACCAAAGATTCATTTTTACAACTCTCTTCCTCTCCATTAGAACAAAGACTGCTTTGGATTCTGTATACACCTTCCAACTAATTAGGATGTCTTTCCTAATCACCCACTCATCTTCACATCAGCGTGACCTGAGCTGTTTCTCAGTCTTCAAAGCTGATACGGGCTGGAAGGGCCTCCTTAAATGGAGGCCCTTCACTATCCTGTAGAGAGTTTCCTTTCTCCAGTCCTTCACACAGGGGGTTACTCAACATCCTCCCAGCACTGTTGACTGTTGACTTGCCACTGCAAATCAATTTGCCACTTTGCCTCCTTCTTTAGATGACTTTAGCCTTTGTCCATGAAGCCCAATAATGCCAGTATCACAGCTAAAACTTGCTGAGTAGTGTAACTGGACCTCAATAGCTGACCTGAATGTCAAGTTCTTACCTACAAGAGTGCCCCGCATCAGTTAAATTTGGTCTAGCCTTTGGCACCTTAGAAAATTTTCTTAAGTTCATATTATTTTATTCTGTTTTGCCTAAAGAGACACTGACCATTTTCTAATTTTTTTTGTAAAATCTCTCCTTTCTGTCAGCACAGTTTGAAAAGAAGGGAATTTCAATCGGTGTTTTTCTGTGTCCAGAGTAAAGGTTTGTAGGATATGAAATATTGAAAGTTGTAGTCAGAACAAAGATAGTGCCACAGATAAAGGAAAATGACACCACATTGCAGCTCAGTGGAGAGTAGCAAGTGTCTCCTTCACAGGAAAAGGGAATTTGCAAATGTACGTCAGTATGAAGCTCGGCAGTTTGCAATGTGCTCTCCATCTGTATTATTGGCTTTCTTCAATGATTGTGAGTGAAGTCAGGTAGATTATTTCAGACTGTCAAATCCGGTAACTCCTCTTTGGTGAGTTTAAAAAGTTTTGTATATATATTCAGATAATATAAATGGCAAGTAGGTGAGAGTAATTCACTATAAATCAATCATCACTTTTCTACAGTACAAAATGTAAGATTTATGTATTTTATATAGAAATATAGATAGACATGTGAATATTATATGTGAGTATAGGGGGTTACAAAGGGAGGGATATTACAGAAATGTATGAAAAAAAGAGAGACTCCAAGGAGAACAGAATTTTAGGGGAAAGAGAGAGAATGTACACATAAAAATAAGTGAAAATGAAAATGGGATTTTCTTCTCAGAAGGAAGCTTGCACATGAGAGATAGCCGGGATTCTATGGAACACAGGACGTGTACGGCTGAGGGACTCCCAAGGGAAAGCGAGCCCATGGCCAACTGCCTGAAGGTGGGTGGAGGAGAATCTCATCATACAAAACCAGATAGAACTGCAGTATCCAGACAATATCATGAGGAGAAATTCTTCATCCATAGCTAGCCCGAGTGTGAACTCACTCAAGAGTACACTAATATAATTGACTAATAACGTGGGAAATGGGAATTTTCCTTTCCCCATTCCTAATCAAATTCTCTTTTATTAAGCATTTTATTGTTACTCTATTATAGTTGTCCCAATTTTTCTCCTTTGTCTTCCTCCTCCCAGCCCATACCCTGCTTCCACAGTCACTCCCCACCCTGTTGTCCATGTCCGTGGGTTATTCACACATGTTCCTGGACTAGTCCCTTCCCCTTCTTTCCACTCTTACCACCCCTCCCCCTCCCCTCTGATCACTGTTGGTCTGTTCCTTGTTTCCAGGCCTCTGGTTCTATTTCTCTTGTTAGTGTATTTTGTTCATTAGGTTCCTCTTATGTCATATAATTGTGGGTTATATTTTTAATTAGTCTTTACCAGGAACAACTCTTAGGGTCTATAAGGCCCTTGCTTCTTTCAAACACATTGAAAACTTAAATAAGGAAGGGATATAGATCAAAATATCACATTTGTTACTCATAAAGACTGAGTTAGAGGACATAGCTTGTTATGAGAACCATGATAACTCTGCTAACTAAGCCTGATTATTTGGAAGATTTTACCACCTTATTACAGGTAATATTAAACAGCAGAAGATCTCCTAACTTTGGGTGGAATGGTGGATAACTGCTGCTCCCTGGACCAGCTAGCACCCAGTAGGGAAAAATGGCATGACTGAGATAAGCATGATGACTTTATCTGATTTAATTCTCCATTCAGATAAGTCACCCTTACTTGCCAGGAGTAGAGTGAATGGAGATGGAGGTACTCTGGGAGTTTTATACTAATACAACTCTTCTACCATGGACCTGTATAATGGTGTAGGAAAGTCACATTCCCACCTAACAGTGCTTGCAAGAACATGTTTGAAAAATAACTCTAAAATGTGATTTTATTACAAAATCACAGCTTGGTAATAGGCATTTCCACATATCATAAATAATAGAATTTTGATAAGATTCTTTATCCAGGCCTTTAGTTCAGTAAATAGAGGGAAACAAATCACACATAGAAAGAAAAGACGATTTATAAGCCAGATAAAATAACTTTAGAAAATTATACCTGTCTTTGAATAATTAAATGTCTGAGTTTCTTAATTACTACTAATTCTCTCTGAAACCATAAATTTTAGAATTCAGTTTAGAGTTCAGTTAAATTTTACTGAGTCATAACACCAACCCATGACCATCTCATCTAGTAAAGAGAAAACACTGAGAGGAGAATTTGGCCCTAATGTTTCCCTAATAAATGTAGTGTCATGATATTTAAGAATATAGGGAGTCAACTTGTGGCAGAAGAAAAAGCACTGATCGTCACAAAGAGTCTTTTATTCTAACCTCAAATCTGTCACTCCCTTGCACTATGGCCCTCGACACACCTGGGCCATTTGCTTCAACTCTAAATGGTAGGAGTTGGACAAAGTGGTTTCTGAGGGCTCTTTCAGATCTACAGTTTCAATATGTCATCATAATCATTTCTAACATTATTAAATGATGCAAGTATATATGAAGCCACTTCAAACTATTTTGAAATACCTTAAAATATGATTCCCTATTATTTTCATAGAGTCCTGTACCACTCCTAATTAGATATGCATTATTTGTGTGCTGGATACTGCATCCTATATGAGAAAAGCAGCAAAAGATCCATTTCTTGGGTAATCATCTCCTAACAGTGTTTCCCAATGTAAGTACCTACAGTTTCTTCAACACACATTCATGAAAACCCGTACTATTTCTTAACAATAAATAGTCTTATTTACGCAGCAGGGGACCTCAATGTTGATGATGTGCACCAAAATAAATATAAACCTTAGCCATGCCATTGTACAAGAAATTACTCAACTGAGTGATCGATAGAAATGTGTTGCCAACACACACATTGATTATTATAACTGAATAAGCACTTAGAGAGAACTAGGTATTAAATAACTATGAATAAGAATATTAAATTAGCCTCATTACACTGCAGGAAGGTTTGACAATAGGATTTACCTTCTTCAAATATTTGGAGAGCATAAACTGATTAAATGAAAATGAACTGCAAAGCTAAATAAACAGCAAAACAAGACAGTAAGTACAAAATACAAACTGTTACAGGAAGTTAAGGGACCACAGCATTTGGGAATTGCCATGGCTTTTATTAGCATTTCTATTGATAACATTCATAAAATGTAGACATGGACTTCTCAAATAATACATTGCTAATGCTATAAATAACTTTTATTTTTTTTTAATTTTTGTAAAGGGAGCCACCTATTTTCCAATGTTCTCACTGCAGAACTTCCATGACCTGACTCTCGGAACACAGTTTTCTGGCCACCAGGACTTCCCCAGCTCGGGCTATAGTTAATGATCATGTGAAGCTCAGTCATCATGGGCATGGTAGTAATATGATGAAGTGGAATTATTTTGTTTTGATTTCCTTTTCCCTCAAATCATATGAACTTCAAGCAAATATTTGTATGCCATTCACATCTATAAAATTTAGATTTTTGTACTGGGACAGTATTTTATATTCACTTGGTAAAAACTTAACAAAGTTTATGACTATGAAAGTTTTGAAGGATAAAAGGAAAGTTATTGTTAATTAGGCCAGACACACAAATTATTCTGAGTCATAATGCAGGCGGATAGAATGTCCTTACAGCACACCCCATTGGTATCTCACTTGGCAAAGCAGCTCCCTGCATTTGGGCCACTCTACACAGAGAAGCTGGTAAGTCTGAGAAGAGCTGATCAAGTGTTTTCTGCCTGGAAGATCATTTGACTCTACCTGCAGTGCTGAGTAAGTCCATTTCATCTCACTCCTTCAATACTATGCTCAGCACCAGAAACTGGGTAGAGAAGACTACTAATGAGCACCCAGTCCTTCTGAACGATTGAAGACAAGGTCGTGGTCAAAGGAGTTTTAGCTGGTGACACTTTAAAGAGAATACTGGTGACCATGAAATGCTTGTGTGATCCTTTCCCTTATAATTCAAAAAAATTATTTTATCTCTGCATCTAATGCTACTCAGTATGCAGACTCTGTAATAAGCAAAATGATATATATACAAAAACAGTTACTCTAATAAGCTAATTAGTATACTTTGGCAATTAATATTATATGTAATGGTGTAAATGTCCAAAAATGTAATACTTTTTTCATAGTTTAACAGGCCCTTAATGAAGACCAGATAAGCTAGAGAGCACTCACTGGAGCAGCAATTGAATTTAAATTAGGAAAAAGCAGAGTTAGCCTTTTAATAGTTTTGGCCAGTTCATTCAAAATGTTGCTGAAGTCACCCTAAATTTATTGTAGTAAAATGGGACGGGGTGAGTCAGCATATTTGCCATTTTTGGGAGCAGACACAGTGCACTATGCCCCCATCGTGATATGGTCAAGGAGCTAGAGTCACAGAACTGTTGCTGGAAAAATTAACCATTTTTCAAAATTTCTACTCTTCACTTTAAAACTTTGCCCTGAACTTGTTGTGTTAAGAACAGTTTAGTGGATCTCATAATTTAAACACTAAAGAAAAATAAGTTATTTAATTCTTCTTTGGTTGACTTTCCAATACAAAAATGTGTCTTTCTCTGGTTCACTCTTAATCGCAAAATCTTAGCCAATTAAATAAAATGGTAGTTTTAAAATCTTTTGGTCAATTTGAATAAGTTAAGTGTTTCTTGCACACTAAATGTAACATTAAGTGTCCATATACATAGAGGATGCCATCAGCTGGCCAAGGCTAAGTGATGTGTGATGACAAGCCCTAACAAACTCCCCCGGCTCACAACAAAAGCTGGGTGTCACTGCGCTCTCTCTCCTGTTCACGCCACGTACCCATGATGGTTCTGCTCAGCGTTGTCTCCTCAGCAGCACGCAGGCTGACAGGAAAACCTTTGTGTGGGTGTTGTCCATACCACAGCGAGGCGAACTTGGGCTTAATGTTTCTACTTGAAGGTGACAAACATCAGTTTTGTTCACATTTTCTTAGCCAAACAAACAATTGAAATAGAAAACAGGCTGACAGTAACCAGAGGGGCGAAGGGAGGGAATTTCAGGGGAAAAAGGGAAAGGATCACAGGAACAAGTATAAAGGACACATGGACAAAAACTAAGGGGGTTGGAAATGAGAGGGAGGTGGGGAGCACTGTGGGGGTGGACTGGGATGGGAGTAAAAGACAGAAAACTGTACTTGAACAACAACTAAAATAAAAATTAAAAAAAGAAAGTCCTATTGCTAAGTCTAGCATCAATGGCATTCAAATATATAAGCCTTCCACGGGGACATGAATAACATGAAAAGGCATGGCAAACTAAATAAAAAAATAAATAAACCATATTATATTGCATGGCAGTGTGCTCTCTCATTCACAAATAGTTAATGTTCTCTTTTCCATATGTAGAATATAATAATTCCCATCCTATCTCCACAAGGAAGTAATCCAAAATTTTCATCATCCCATCAAGGCATGAAGCTCACATTGTCATAGTTTCAACAATAGGCTCTTATGTGCTTTCTCTTGAGTCAAAGACTCAGAACTAAAGAAGCTACTTACCAGGCCTCCTTAACTCACCCCTACTACTTAGCATATTTATTCAGATACAGGAAACACAGTAGATAAATGCAGCCATTTTTACAGCAATTCTAAAATTCTGCTGGCAGACACTGTAAGGAGCCTAACTTGTAAGGACTGTTATGAACTAAATGTGTTCCCTCAAAATTTATACATTGAAGCCCTAACTGGCAATATAGCTGGCAATATAATGTATTTGGAGAATTGGCCTCTATGGAAGTAATTAAGGTTAAATGGGTTGGTAAGGTTTGTCCCTGATCCAAAAGAATTACCATCCTTATAAGAAGAGACATCAGAGCGCTCTCTCTCTCTCTCTCTCTCTCTCTCTCACTTTCTCTCTCTCTCTCTCTTTCCCCATTGTCCTTCTCTCTCTCCTTCTCCCTCTCCCTCAAGTGAAATCCATGTGCATGCAAAGGGAAAAAGCAACTGTCTACAAGCCAAGGAGACAATTGTAACAACAATTTGACCATGCTGGCACCCTGATCTCAGACTTCCAGTTTTCAGAACTGTGAGAAAATAATTTCCGCCATTTAAGCCATCAAGTCGGTGGTCTTTTATTATGGCAGCCCTAGGAGACCAACACAGTAGGGAATGTTCCTGGAGGAAGCCTTATTTCTGCCTGGAGGGATGGATCTCTATTTTGTTGTTATCAGTAGCCCTTGGTTCTGCCCCCTGAGCTGTCTTTGCCTATTACCTCACTGACCTCTTCAGGAGGACATTAGAGCAAATAGACCATCTTGGAATCTGATAAAATTTCACAGCCTGTTTTCTGCCCATGAAAGATGGGAAGCCTAAAGGTCATATTAAGTTTTGGAAATAGGATCTGTTTTAGTTAAAGCTAGAGGATTTGGGGTCACACCAATCTATAAAAAACATAGTTTCTTGTTTATTTGATTCAAACTGGTGCATGTGCCAAGAACTGCAACCACAGTTCATTTTGGAGCATGCCTCCACTCTAGACTAGGCTTATGGAGCTGTAGGAGAGCTGTGATCTTAGCCTCTTCTCCCTGGGAAAATTTTACCCAGTGGAAGGAGTTAGTGGGTATCACCTTTGCCAATTTGAAGACTTTAACAATGAGATTTATAGCCATACCCTTTCTTTTGTTCAAGAGATTTTTGTCTGTTTTAATTACCCCATGTTGCTGTGAGGCCCTCACAGTTTTATCTTTTGACAGTTGGAACCTGTTTAATACCGTGTGTGGGCTATTCTTGGCTCTGTTCTCAGCAACTTATAACAGAAAAGAGATGAACTCATGAAAAAAAGGTTTGTTTGCAAACAGAAATGAAAGAGAACAGACGCAGAAAAGAAATAAAAAGCTTCTTATAACAAAGTATATCAGTTCTGCTCATATTTCATTGACCAAAGCAAAACATGCCAGATCTTATACCGGTAAAAAAGAGAACTATAAATCCTTCCATAGGAAGAAACAGTGGACGTTGTGCACAATAATACAGTCTACCACACGGCTTTACAATATCTACATCAAATTTTCATTTTGCCCATGTATCATTCCTGTGAAATGAGTAAGATAAAGTATGTTACTAGCCTCATTCTCCAGAATGTAAAATGAAAGTTCAAGGAAATTTAAATTATAATCAAAGAT
Source organism: Carollia perspicillata (assembly GCA_004027735.1). Lineage (NCBI taxonomy): Eukaryota > Metazoa > Chordata > Mammalia > Chiroptera > Phyllostomidae > Carollia > Carollia perspicillata. The sequence goes on from PVKM010003345.1 coordinate 35,213, forward strand.
TAAAGAGATAATAAGACAAAAAAGTCAATCTAGCCTCAGGTTCCTGATTTTTAATGTGGCATGCTTTCTGTTACTCTGATACTCAAGAAATACAAAGGTTACACAATGCTGGTACATGAATACAAATGCCCCAGGAGACTGGGAACAATGACATTGGGAGCAATGACTTTAGGGACAATGTTTGGGCACCAAAAAGGAATGGTTTCCAGACCCACCTCTCTGATGTACTAGTTTTGTGAGCTTCAGCAAACTGTTTAATCTCTCTAATTCAGCCTCCTCATCTGTAAACTGGCAATTGTTTTTACTTAAAACTGCTTAATGCAGACTTTCAAATAGTAGTTTAGTACATATATTAAATACCGCATTAAAAATCAGATCCAGAATGTGAAAAAGAAAAATGGAAAGCAAGATAGAAGTACAAATAGGCATATTGGCCTGGGCATTTTCATCTCAGTTATGTCCCTACTTCTCTTTATAGAAAATAATCCCTTTTATAAAAATGTATGAAGCATAAAGAGCAGACATACAAAATTCCTAACCTTTTACATAAGCAGCAAAAACATAAAATTTAGGTTATCACAAAGATTAGAATACGGCAACACTAGATGCATATTTGACTTTATGTCAAAGATAGATTGGTTTTATGATACATGTAAACACATTGTTTTCTATGTGAGACTGGAATGATAGTATTATTTTCATTTTCCAGATAAATAACTTTTGTTCCAATTAAATTGCTTACATGTTAAGATTTTGCCTTAGAAACCATTGTGTGATAAAAACTCAACAATTCTTATTCTAGGTAATCATATTTCATTGTCATAGGCACAACTAATATGAAAAAAATACTCTCAGACCTATTTCTCATCAATTCTTTTCAAGTACATACGTATCATAACATCACATCAATCTCACATAAAGCCAGAGCGAGTGCCTCTTTTCACGACCGCTATACATGCTATTCTATCACTGAAATGTGAATACACAAGGCTTTATATCTCAGCCACATTCCTTTTACTAGATCCATAAAGTTCAATGTGACTTCTTAAATATAATATGCAAAAGCGTATTCTATTATTACTGTGAAATCCAAACTTGAACTACAGAGTAATAATGTGGAAATTTTAACAACCATCAATGTCTCATGACTATTGAGTTTGGACATTTATACTCTAATTCAGCTGAAACTCACACAACCAGAAATCATATATACACTGCTATACAAAGGAAATTGTCCAGGAAAAATAAACCCCCTAAGTAACAGGCAAATCTTATATAGAAGCTATTTCAAAGCTGCAAAAATCACCACCATTAAGTGAGAAATAGGATCCACTTAAAGAGTCGTGTCAGGATCACCATCCATCCCAGTGGGTGACAGAACATCTTCCCACTCAGTGAGTCTGCAAAGGGAAACGCACTCTTCCAGAAAGAGAGGCGTCCACACAAAGTATAATAAGGATCAGTAACTCCAGTCACAACATTACAGGAAGAATGCTGGCAAATGCACGGGTTCCTAAAGTGGCAGCAAGAGAAAAATGATAACATTTAGCATATGCCCCAAATAATGAGTAAAACGGGGGTATTCTGAGAAAAAAAAGCTTTCCCTTTCTTCTGGTAACTGCTTGGATTTTCTTTTTTTTTTAAGTCAAATTTTTAATCAACCTTTTAACTTGTTGAAATGTAACAATAAAATATTATTTTTTTACCTATTATTCTTGCAGAAATTAAAAAGAGCTATGGATCCCAGTGCTGATGAATGTGTAAAAAAAAAACAACAACAGAGTTTTTATACTTGGAATATAATTTGCACAAGCTTTCTAGATGGCAATGTTTCAATGCACCCCAGCAATCTAAACACACATGGTCACAACAATTTCCCTTTTGGGGTTTCTCCTATAGAAACAAAAAAACAAAAATGAAAAATACATGTCATTGTGAAGTTTGCGTGGAGCATTGCTTCATTAGTAAAACTTGAAACAACCTAAAAGTTGTCCAATAAAGAGTTTTTAAAATAAAGAGTATACCTACACAGCAGAATACTATGCAACCATTTGGAAAGGATCAGATAATTGCTAGGTATTGATCTATCATTCATTAAATGAAAATTGTAGTTCAGTATGCATTAATATAGAAAATACACACATTTGAATGTGCAATGCAGAACACTGGAAAAATAAACACCTTACTAATAACTGTTGATCTCTCCTACATGGGATTACTGGGCCCCTAAGAATCTCTCACACTTACAAAGACCTGAAGATTGGACGAAAGCAACCAAAGGAACACATTGGGCAAGGCAAGGTGTACACAGATGCACTTACACGCTGCTGGTCATTTTATCATTGTATTTTGCATCAGGTACCATTAGATGCTTTGGGTACTTTCATGATATAATGACTTCAGTGGCAGGGAAATCACATATGAGTTCAAGACTCCCTAATATACTAACACCAGTGAGTTAGCATTTGGAGCAAATGATAGAAAAATTACCCCAATTTGTATTATGCTACATATTAACAAATATATCACCCATGTATCTAGCAGCATTGTCTCCCCGAGGCATTTCTTTCCTGAATGTGGGAAGGACACTCAGCCAGACTTGGAAATATTCTTTAATACATAAGCAGATAAAAGGATAAAACAGGCAAACACACACTGTGCCTGGCTGATCAAAAGTGCTTTCAAAGTTTTAGGTCCCAATTTATTCTAACGACTCTTCTCTGTGTCTGTCTCACTGTCTTCCTCTGTGATACAAGCAATAGTATTACTGTTGAAATAGGCTTTTCAGCTCTAAACCATAGGGTATCTTTATTCTTAAAGCTTAAAAATGACACAATATACATGCCAGGTTTCCTTCGCCCAGTTCTAAAAAGAAGAAAAGAACAGTGAACAAATTTCAAACACACCGGTGATAGACAAAAAGAGAGCAGCAGACGTAATGCAGAGTTTCAAGAGATCCCTTCCTTTTGTCAAAGATGTTTCTGCAGGGCATCTCCACTCTCTTCCTCTACTAACTTAATAAAAGTCTTAACTATGCCATTCACATAATGATACTGGGAGAAAGGTTCTGGCAGACCCACTCTGAGATGCTAATACAGTGCCTCGGAAAATAAATATTATTTGGTTTATCTCATTAATCTTGGCCCTTCCTTCCCTTCAGCCAGCCTGACTCAGAACGTCAAGTACTTTATCCACGCGACAGAGTTATAGGAAAATTGCCACTCAGACTTTGAAAATGAGTCTTTTCCATTTTCTGACAACCATTTATCTCTCTGCCATCGGGCAATATCTGAAAATTTTATGTGTGTTTTATCTTAAAGATGAGTCCCTGTTGAATCTCAGGGCCTGTCAATATATTTTTAACCTTTGAAGAAAATGCTATCTTTCTTAAACAGCCACATTTTATTTTCTAAGGTCATACTATCACTTAAAACAATGATCCAAAACCTTTGGCAAGCTACCATATTCCATTTTTTATAACATGACCTCATTCCTAACTAAATTCACAAAAAAAATGTGTTTCAAATGAATTAAACATCATTGAAAAATTAACACTCAAAGCAGGAACATTTCAAAATCATTAAATTCAGCTTTAAAGAATCAGAAACAACAAACTTATAATTCTTAACTTCAAATTACCCCTCCCAATCTTTCAGTTTTATACTTTTTTATAAAGAGATACACTAAAATGTATCTAGCAGATATAAGCCTCTCCTTCCTAGTTCTTATATTCTCTTTACTATAATTTGTCTTGACCTCCAACCACATATTTCAGGGGATTTTCATCCATATATTGGTGATTCTTTGTCATTTAGCTTGTATTTTAATGAGACTCCCTAAACTGCTTGTTTGTTACTATAGTCTGCTTTATTTCCCCAAAAATATTAGATGTACCCCAAAACATTTTTGCACTATGTGACATGTCCTAGATTGTCCAGGTTTCCCCTTTGTTCAACAGATTTTTGTATCATTCAGTCTCTCAATTCATATCCACTTAAATCAATAGTTTATTACATTAAAAAATCTTATGAGATCCACTATGACAAATACTTCTTTTTCCTGACAGCTTTTTCCTAGTAGATTTTCCATCTGTCTTCCAGGTCCACTCTCCTCCATTCAACCTGCTCTGTGCAAGTGATCGTGATCATAAGATTCCTTGCCCTCTGATCTCTAGTTGAAGGTTGGGGTGGTCACTCAATGAGAAGCATCAGCAGGACATTGAAGGTTAGGAAGGATATAAAATTGAGATTATTATCCCCCTGGCTCCATCTCCTGATCTCCGTGTACTGGCAGACCCATCCAGGAAACTTTGTTTACATGGCTACCCTTTCCCAGCTCTGGCTACCACTCCCTCGTCACCACTTCAGATGGAGAGATAAAAACAGCTTCTCGCTTTACTAACAGTGGGGTTCTAAACTACCTCTTGTTAGTTTCATTAAGCACTTTGTACATTTTATTAAGTGATCCTTTTACTAAACTGCTCTGCGCATACCCCAATTAAATGTGCCAAATGTGATAGCGTCTTTAAAACCTTTGAAAATTCTCGGGAACTTTTATTGTATATATGCAGGTATATTAGTGTCTTACTTTTCTGTTTTTTTTATTCAAGTTATTAGTCTTTTCTAAATTTATGTGTTTTGTATACAATTTTCCATTTAAAATCTGTGCACAGTTATTGTGGAAAATCTGAAAATCAGGAAGAGAAGACATCTATAATGGCAACACCAAGGGATACGCACAGTAAGAATTTTGACAAGTTTTTCTCACTGCAAAATTTTATGAAGGTAGACACCTTATGCTTCTGTTCAATATCATATCATAAGCAATTCCTCACATCATTTAAACTCTATAAAAATTTTAGTGGCAACAAGATATTTTTTCTCTAAAATAATTATAATTTACTGAACTATTCTCCTCATGCTAGTTATCTAAGTTATTGTTAATTTTCACCATTTAATAACACTTCTATAAGTGTTATTGTGCATTATCTCTATTTATGATTTACTTTGGTAGAGTATAAAGTAAGGTTCTAAACCAATATTTTTTCCAAATAACAAATTAACCTTCCCAACATTGTTCATTTATGTTTTTCTTTTGTTTTCTTTTTTAAAATTATTTTATTGTTGTTCAAGTACAATTGTCGGCACTTACACCCTGCTACCCCCCTCACCACAGCCATCCCCACCTCCCTCCCCTGCTTCCAACCCCCCTTGGTTGTCCATGTGTCCTTTATGCATGTTCTTGACAATGCTTCCTTTTTTCCCCCACATAATCCCCTCCCACCTCCCCTCTGGTTACTGTAAGATTGTTCTTAATTTCAATGTCTCTGGTTATATGTTGCTTGCTTGTTTGTTTTGTTGATTAGGTTCCACTTAAAGGTGAGATCTCATGGTATTTGTCCCTCATCACCTGGCTTATTTCACTTAGCACAATGCTCTCCAGTTCCACCCATGCTGTCACAAAGGGTAGGAGCTCCTTCTTTCTTTCTGCTGCATAGGATTCCATTGTGTAAATGTACCACAGTTTTTTGATCCATTCATTCACTGATGCACTGTTGGTGCAGACTGGTGCAACCACTGTGGAAAACAACATGGAATTTCCTCAGAAAACTAGAAATGGAACTGCTTTTTGACTTGGCAATTCCACTGATTTATGTTGTTTTGTTACTTATATTTTCTTGTATTTATTGAGAACTGTTTTGCTAACAGTATTTCCCTTCATCTAACTTCCTCATTTCTTCCAATAATATTCTGCTAATATAATTACAACTTTTAATGTTTTACTGTCTGGTAATGCTAAAGGGAATTTGTCTTTTCATTTGTTAATTATCTTCAATTTATTGAAGATTGATTGGGTGATTGATTGATTGATTGATTGACTGATTTATGGCATCATAAGACCAGAAATTCTGATTTGTATGCAGAGGTATACAAAAAAATTAATTTGATGTGATATCAATTAGTTTATAAAATAGTTGGGGAGAAAATACATGAACACAATTAACTATAGTATAACAATAAAGAAAGTTATTAGGTTCTGTAAAAGACCTAAAGGAGAAATTGATAGCCTACAATAGGCAAGAAATCCTGGAGGTGGAAGACGGCCCTCCATGTAGCCTTGAAAAAGAGCTAGGGTTTCTGTAGGCACAAAGTAGCGCAGACGAACATGTCTGTCAGAGGAACCAAGTAAAGCCATTAAACTGGGAGAAGGGAAGACTCATCTGGGAAACAGTGAATGGCTGAGTATATCAAGCTGCATGGAGGAGGCGGAGGGGACCACTGCAGTTTTAAGCAGCAACTGGATAGATCAGCACTGTACTTCAGTTAAATTGCCACATCAAGCATCTACACAGATATTTATCCCTTAACATATTAGCCACTACTTTCAACAGTACTTTCTCCTCAGAAGAATTTTCTTTTCACTCATTTTTAAACATTAGGGAGCAGAATTTGGCAATGCACCAGACTGAAATGAACACCACCAGCAATCACCATCATCATCAATATACAGGAAAACATTGATATTACCAAACAGCACATGTCGTGTCTGACTTTACCTTTTTCCTGGTGCTTTAAGAGGCTTTCCTAAATTCAGCTGGACAGATGTCATTCGCTGAGTTCTTTTTATTTTCTTTGCTAAAATTCTGTGCCTTTGAAATAATTCCAGCAACATCTGCTTCCTCTTAGAATCTGCTTTTCAACAGAAGGCATTTCTGTATGTCATTCTTTAATGGCATTGGTTAACCAAACTTAACATTCAGAGCTCTACATGTAGCAAGCCTTTGACAATGGCTCAGTATCTATGGAAACTCTACTGGTCAATACAGGGTATATTCTGTTAAAATAACAAATAAACCACCACCAAATGTCACTGGATTAGCTCAACCACTGTTTATTTCTCATTCAGGAAACGTAGGTCAAAAGGTGGACTGTCCTTCAACTTGTAGCTATTCCAGCTGTGACATTTGGCCTCCAAAGTCACCGCAGCAGAAGAGACAGCTGGAGGGTCCAGAGTAATGCGTTAAGGTCCTGGCCTACAAGTGGCTTGTAGCACTTCTTCATCCATCTCACTAGCTGAGACTCACAGCTATTGCCCCGGCCTAACTGCAAGGGATGCCTAGAAAATGGGAATGGTACCATGAAGCACAGCACAGATCTACCCCGAGAATTAATCCCATCTAAACCCTCCCTTTAGTTCAATTTAATACTTACATTTTCTAATCTAAAACCACACTGGAATGTTCTTTCTGCCAGGATATCTAATATAGAACAAAGGTTTCTACAGCCTGAATCATACATTTTACTAGAGGGAATGAAAAGAACTTGTATAATTATTCTATTAAGTGGTCTATATTCCTTTCGCTTCTAATGCAGTCATTAAAATAACACCAGTTCTCTGCAAGTTTACATTCACGTCAAGCCCCCAAAACCTAAAGTATTAGGAATATTCCCCCTGAGTTCATCATAACTGGTTCTCATCAGTGTTCTATCACACATTTCTCTCCTCCTGAAGTTACATTTATGCGATATATAACATAACTTCTGGACAACCACTTCTTTCAATCAAACTTTATGTCACCTATTCTACTTCCATGGGTTTCATTCTTTCCTTCAGTTTTTTTATTCCATCTTTTCTCAACCATTTAGTGTGTGAAATAAAGACTATTAAATAACTATTTATTTTTCTTTCCCTTTTCTTACCCTTCTTATTGTCTTTTCTTTCTTTCTTCTTCCATTTTTATTGTCTAGCTTTCTCCTTCCAGTTCTCTTCTTCAAAGTTCTCGTGCACAGTTGACTCAGAGAAGTTATAGAAGGGAGGGCTTCTGTCCTTCATCAGCATTTTCCTGCCTCAGACCCACATGTGGTACACTCACCGGCATTCACCTCCACTTCTTAAATCTCTACATGTCAGTCTACTCCTTTCTCAGACTCCAAAACTATTTTGAAACTATTCACTGTTGCTGGTAAAGCTCACATTTCTTTGAGCTCACTGGGCTGAAATTAGCCCCATTTTACAGATAATAAAATGGAAACTGGTAGCAAATAAACAAAGACTAAAACTAGACTTTTTCTATCTTAGAGCAGGAGGAGAAGCAGACTACAGCCAGTTTTTACAGCCTACAAATTAAAAATGGTTTTTACACTTCTAAAGATTTTTAAGGAAATAGAAAAGAATAATGTGACAAAGGCCATACTTGGCCCACCAACTCCACAATGTTTACTATTTGACACTTTATGAAAAAAGTTTGCTGTTCTAGACCATGGCTCTATTAGATTTAGGTAATCATAAAGTTGTTTGTAAGTTTGGGTCCTGCAGAAAACATACCCAGGAAGAATTTGAGGGCAAAGAATTTGAGGACAGGGAGCAAGATTAGGCAGGGAAAACTTGCAAACCAAGATGCAAGGCTGACATCTGTGAACGGAAAGGGAGAAGCAAGGAACACTCATTATGAAGAGTTTCAGACAACAGTGCAGCTTTGAGAAAGTCTTAGCCAGATCAATGGTACACTTCAATGCAAAATCAAGCATAGAGGAGTCCTACTTTTGGCAGTAATGGTCAGGCCCTGTCACCCCAGCATGCTTTAGCATCGACTGGAAGCAGCTCATGAGGAGCATGGACTTGGCATGAATGCAGCAGATCCCAAAAATATGGCAGTTGGAGACTGTCAGCTGTCTGCACTCCTCATACCAGTTTCTTCATCAAAGTCAAGTGTATCTTTCTGCTGCCTATCCTACTCCACTACTTTCATCCTCCAGAATTCAGATTTCCTTATCACTATCAAATGATTTAAATGTTCATATATTAAAGACCACCATCATGAATAATTACAAAAAGGCAATGAAAGCTGATATGGTCACCTTAACATTTGTCTAGATTTTGTTCTTAAAAAATGTTGTTTCCTATAAAAAGAAGAAAGCCTTTAAATATACATAACCTGTGCTGTCATGGACTATATTTGCTCTTTATATTTAAAGATGGAGCTGCTTACAAGATCACTCTCAGCCAAGGGCCCTCACATAACTAATGCATGAGCCACAATCACTCAGTGCTATGCAATGTCCTTCTCCAGGGCCTGGCATTATTCAGTAGTCCACAGGCCACTGCATTGGGTTCCTCACTTCTGACTGACACATCATCACACTGCCACAAGCACTCTTTAAGCACCACGTTACCACACACACACACACACACACACACACACACACACACACAATGCCATAAATACCCTCATGCATCACTGCCTGTACTCCCTCTCCTCTCCCCTAGAAGCCCTGCCCATCATTCAAGTTTCTGTTCAGGTTCTACTTGCTTGATGTGCCTTCCCTGTTTACTCTCACTCTCAGATATTTTTCTACCTCTGACCTCCTATCCCTCTTTTTCCCATCACTGTTCATTTTCACTTCACATGTGTATGTCTTGCCTCTCCAGGAAGAAGCCACTTCCTTAGGATGAAAAACTGTTCTTTGAATTGCTTCTGTACCTCTCACAGCACTTAGCTGGTTCTTATATATACTTACCTGGATGGAATACCTTTTATTCAAACACCCTACCCTTTTTTCAAGGCTCATTTCAAATTCCATATTCTCTAAGCAATCTTTCTGAATTCAAATTAAGACTGCTGTATCTCACTCTACACTGCCATTACACTTGGCTTGCACTTTTAATATATAATTCTTTCTTCTTTGAAACATAATCAGCTGCTTATGTATTTTTCTTCTGTACTCTCATTAGGTTATAAGATCTTAGAAAGCATATTCATCTTTGTAGACTTCATTGTATTATTTGCTCTGCATAAGTCTGACCCTTGCTTTTGCATTGAACAAAGGACTCAATGAAGAACATGGTAATAATTGGAACTTTGTACCAAAAAAAGTGACATGAAAGAAAATGTAACCAATAATCAAAAGAAGACTCAACTAAGTCTCAACTCTGCCATTGACTAGGTGTGGGATCCTGGGAAGCAAAGTAACATCTTTAAACATAAATCTTATCATTTGTAAAACTTTGTGGGTGTAATGAATGTTAATAGATAACAATATTTAACAACACAAACTCTGCTGTATTTGAATCTCAATATTGACAATTACCACTTGGGCAAACAATCAAATTATAATGAGTTTATTTTCTCACTTGTAAAATAATCACAGCACAAAATAATAGCCTAACTCGTAGTGTTATTCTGAGGATTTAATAAAATAATGTCTATAATGATCTCAGAAAAGATTTAGAATTGAAAACTTGCTGTGCCTGGTAGTATTATTACTATTACCATTATTGTTGGTATTATTATTATCTAAGATCCCTTTCAGGTTTCAAAATTAACGATTCTATAATAGTGCATTCAATGGCACTATCAATCTCTGAACACAAACTCTTCCTGAAGACTCAGCTCAACAGTGAGCTGATCATTTCTCTATCTGACTATTAACATAAATAGATTTCCTTATGATGATTTCTAATTTTTTAACTGCAAAGAGAAGTCTACAGGAAAATGAAAATGTACTTAAATATCAGGACCTGATATAAACTATTCTAACAAAGCAAAGAGACTGACCAAATGGCCACAATCGTAATACTTTAAGAAGTCACGATGATGGAAGAATAGCACCAAATATTGAATCAAACTGACTTGGGTTCAAATCTCAGCTCTCCAGTTATTGCTATTAGAGCTGGGAACTTGTGCAAATTGATAAGTTCTTTGTGTTACAGTTTCTTCATCTGAAAAATGTGGTAGCAATTATTGAAAATCCAAAAAGTTCTAAGCATTAATTAAACACACATTAGGAGTGTCTAACATATAGCAAACACTCAATATACAGGTCCAGCACAAATAATGCCCCTTTTTATTGTAAAACCTTTTATCACAAAATCATAAGCATGTAATTCTGTAGCATAACAATATCATACTCAAGCACGCCATATGACATTTTAGGTGAAATGTTCAAATTGCTGTCCATATTGTCCGAGACATTCACGTACCCTACTGACTACAATCAAGCAAGCCTTACTTCTGTGGGGCCCTGTACGTTGACTATTACTATTATCCATGCAAGCACTCTGCCTGTAAAGCCTTACAGATGAAAGGTATTATCATTACTGACTGCTTTCACCATAACCCCTGCAGTATTGTTGTGTGGAAATATTAATTAGAGAAGGAAAGATAGATTAGAAAAGAAGGAGAAAGGATCAAGGTTAAATTACAGATATAGAAGTTAAATTAGTAAATTCAGGAAAATTCTTGCGAACTATGTAGACCGTGGGGTGACGTGGAGAGAGAAAGAGAGACTGGAAGATCTGCAGGCAGGTCTTGGGGAGGATTTGAGACCAAACAAGGAAAGAACGGTGAAATAATTTGCATCTTTAAAATCACAGCTCGAGGGAAGAAAAGAGCATGTGGAAATAAGATCAGATACAGATAAAGGCTCAGGCCAAGCTGCTCTGTGCCTATGCCACTGCTGGCTTTCCTACAGTGGTATGCACCTATGATACCCACATTAGAATAATAAAGTATATTTGCAAACAAAGTGTAGTCATGGGTGACATAATCATGGCTCTTTGAGAATCATCTAGGAAGAATACCTAGAATAATTTGTGTCTCAAAGAACGATGTCATGAAAAAGAAGACTATGACATTATAAAACATAGGTGTGATTAGACATAGGTTAACTTGAACCTGCTCTTATAGAGCATCCAGAGGCTATAGACCCATAGCTCCTCCCAATTATTTTGGTTGGCATCAGCATTAAGCAATAAATCCCAAGTTTTATTTCCATGCTTTCTTAACTGGCCCACCTGCCAGCGCTGATGCTTGGAAGGAAACCATAGATGTCAGGGACACATAACTGGAGGAAGGTAAATGATGTCACTCTATGTTGTTTGTCTGCCCTTCCCAGTCCTCTCACTATAACCCATCACCACCACCTGTCCAGGACTGGCCGCAGCAAGGAGTGATGGAGAAAGGAGCTACATACACTAATTGTGTATGGTTTTCTGAAAAGGTAGGGAAGCTTAACAAGAAAACCAAGGCCTCTGATAATGCATTATCTAGTCTCTTGAAGTAGGTCACCAAAAACAAAATTTCACGTGATAAATGTGACAAATTAATTTTAATTGAGGATAATTGTAAAACTCTTCAAATATGTGTGGGTGCTATTTACATAATTTTTAAAGATAAAATAGAAATGTTTCCATTTGCATAGGACCATTATAGACCCCACCCTTTTCCTCTGCCAAACCTCTCTCCCTCTAATTGGTCCCCTCAGATTCCTGGGTAAACGTGTGATTTCATCCACAGCTAGAGCACTTTGGTGGAAAAGTTAAAAAATCATAGGACTTTGTTTCCTTCACATCACACAGACAAATATGCTTAGATGAATGTGTTGGCGCAGAATGAAGAGTTTTTCACTTCCCACACAGTTTTTTAATAAGCAACAGCTAAAAAGCCTTCCCCTACCCTGCTGCTCTTCAGTTCTGCATCTGTCACTTACCTTTGTGTTACTACATTTGTAAATTTCCCTCTTTTGAAAGTCACAATCTGCCCTTCACTAAACCCACCATCCAACAGCTTCCCTGGTGAGAACACACAAGTTTCACTACTTTGCTTTGTGATTAGACACAGGAGAATGTAATATCACTTGCCTGTTTCTCCCCTCAATGAGATGGAAAATTGCTAGTTTTCTCTATGTAGCAGGAGCTGCTGGTGTGGAGCTGGCTGCTGCTCTGCTTCCATCCCGCTGTCTGGCTGTGATCTTTAGCAAGAGTGTCTCCCTTTTCCTTAATGATTTCCTAGGATTTGGTCCAGAGAAATCATTCTATCAAGCTGCACTCCATTTTGAAAGCATGTAGTCATCTGGATTTTTCAACAAATAAAATGCCAAACGCAGTCTTGCTTTTTAACTAAATATTTAGATTATATGAATTTGGTGCTCTTGGTGTTAAAGAGCATGAACTAAATCAGTATTATTAATAAACAAGTAATAGTTAATATTTCCATATTCATATGATTTTCATCCTACCGGTGAAATTCATAGTTAATATGTTTCTCAACACCCAGTAAGTGATGCAAGGAATTATTTCTTGCTCATTAAAAACAGAATAGGTAAGGAGCCGCAACAGGAGCAAGTCAGGAACATGTCAGCACTCAACTGAGAGAGTGCCTTATGTCAGGAATTTAGAGCATTAGTTGCGATTGCACCAAGAAAACAGTCTTTGTTTGATTGGCTTTCGTTCGATTTTAATGTGGCAGTGAATGAAGTCAAAGCTAGAGCAAGAAATGGTATTAGGTAATAGAGGCCCAAGTCAGGAGACAGGTGCTTCATAAGGTGGTGATAATTAAAATACATAATGCGTATAAAGCTCTTAGCATAGTGCTATGTGTGATCGCTAAACATGAGACCGGACCGTAGACAGAAATGAGGATTAGACAGACCAAGAATCAAGTGCAGACCTAGAGCTGGCTCTAGATACCTACAGGAATCTAGCAAGTTTTTTTAAAATTTATGTATATTGTAATTTTATATTGTAAAATGAAATACACAGATTTTCAGTGTATAAAAAGTAGCTTTGATCAATGTATACAGCTATGTAACCACCATGCATATTGGAAAAATAACGCATTTCTATCACCTCAAAAAATGGACATGTGCTTCCTTCAGTCAACCCCCACTTCCATAACCATTGTTCTGATTTTTACTACTATATCTTAGTTTTGCCACTTCCTGAATTTCATATGAATAGAGTTATAGCATATGTACCCTTTCACTTTATATTGGGCTCTTCACTTAACATAATGTTTTTTTAGCTTTTATTGCATGTACAATAGTTCATCATTTTTATAGCTGAGTGGTACTCCATTATACATGATGATTCGTTTATTCATACTGAAATGGGAATTTGGATCATTTCTAGTGGGCTATTATGAATAAAGCCGATCTAACTGTTCTTGTACAATTCTTTCTGTGAACATATGATTTCATTTATTTTCGATAAATACCTCATATGAGAATTTCTGTGTTATATGTTTTAATAGCAGTTTTACAAAGTGGTTTAATGGTTTTATACTTCCTCCAGCAACATTTAAGTGTTCAGATTGTTTTATATATTCTTGCCAACATTGTTAATTATCAATCTTTCCTATTTTGGCCATTTTAGTGGCCATGAGATAATATATCATATCGAATTAATTTGCATCTGTCTGTCACTTAATGTTATTGAATATCTTCACTTACATTCACTGGCTATTGATTGATATATCTTCTTTTGTAAATTGTCATAGTCTCTTATTTTCATTTTTTTCTTTTTATGGTTGATTTGTAAGGTTCTGAATATAAGTCCTTTGATGGTTATATGTTGAATACTTTTTCAAATCGATGGCTAGTCTTTTCACCTTTTTAGTGTATGTTGATAAGCATACATACTAAAATTATGAAATTTAAATTATCAAATTTTAATTTCTTGTTTAGTGTTTTTTATTTTGTGTCTATAAAACCTTTGTTTACCCCAAGCACATATTTGCCGATGTATTTTCTAGAACAAGTATAGCTTTAGTTTTACATGGAAGTCCTGATCCAATTTTAATCAATTATTATGTGGGTTGTGAGATAAGAAACAAGATTCATTTACACTCATACTTGTGTCCGTCATACTAGCACCAATAACAGAAAGATTTTCCTTCCCCACTGTATTTGTTGAAATACACTTGGCCATATAATTATGAGACTTCTGTTACGTTGATCTTTTTGCCTATGTTTATTCCATTTCCATGGCACCTTAATTGCAGTAGTTTATAGCAATAATATCAGGTATTTTGAGTTTTCTAACTTTGCTCTTTCCAACTATTATTTTGGTTATTGTCAGTTTTGCTAATTTCCTATAAATGTTTAAATCAGCTTGTCGATTGTTATTATAAAAATAGGATCAGATTTTGATAGTGATCACATTGAATCTATTAGTCATCCAATCCAGGAATATGGTGTTTTCATTTATTTGATGGTCTTTAATTTTACTCAGCCAAGCTTTATACTTTTTAGTGTAGAGAGAACTTGCATATATTTTGTTAGATTTATTCCTAAAATGTTTTATGTTTGTTGATTCTACATTAAAAGGGATTTTTTAAACTTTACATTAAAATTATTTGCTCAGAGTATATAAAATATGATTATTTTTATTGACCTTATATCCTAAAAACTTACTCATTTTATTAAGTTAGTATAAATTTTTGTTGGTGGTGTTTTTTCACTTATTTGCTTGGGCGGTTTTGGTAGATGCTTTGGTAAAACTTTCTGTGGGAAATCAGTGAGTAGATTTAGTATTAAATCTTCCTTTCAAATCTATGTTCTATTTATCTTTTTTATTTACTTATTGCACTGGCCAAACCTGTCCATTGAACTAGTATAATGTTGAACAGAAGTGGTGTAAGCAGACAAACTATTTATTTCCACTCTCAAGCTTAAATATGTCATGACTTTGCTATTAAGTATATAGTTTATCATAATTTTCTGTTATCAGATTCAGAAGCTCCCTAAATTCCTAGTTCATGAACTAATATTGAAGTTAATAAAATGTTTTTTTCTGCATATTCTGATACTCAAATACCTTTATCATTTAATTGGTCAAGGCGTGAATTATGTTAGTTGATTTTCAAATGTTGAACTAACCTGGCATTCCTTAGATCGAAACCATTGGTAATCATGTACGATTTTTCTTAAAAACTGTGGAAGGGTTTATTTTGTCATATTTAGTTAATGACTTTTGTGAAATTATCATAAGGGTATTGGTCTATAATGTTCCCATAATATCTTTATTAGGCTTTGGTTTCAATTTTCTACAGCATTTGATATAATTTCTTCCTTCCACCATGAAAGTATCTGGGCCTGCGTTTTTCTGTATGGAAAGGTTATTTTTCCCTATGAATTCTACTTCTTAATGTTTATAGTGTTATCCTGATTTTCTAATTTTTTTGTGTTAGTTTGATAAGTTGTGATTTTGAGGAATTTATTTATTTCATCAAAGTTTTCATATTTATTGACATAACTTCATAATATTCCTTTATCATCTTTTTAATATCAATATTATTTCTAGAGATGTCTCCATTTTTATTACTGTCATTGGTAATATGATATTTTCTCTTTAAAAACTTCATATAGGGATATATCAATTTTATTAATATTTTCAAAGAAACAATGTTTACTTTCTTGATTTGCTCTATTATTTGTCCATGTTCTATTTCATTGGTTTCTATTTTTACCTCCATAACTTTCTTATCTGAACTTTGCATTTAATTTCCTCTTCTTTTGTTTTATTGAAGAGGAAATCTAAATCATTGATTTTAAACTTCTCTCCTTTTCTGACATAACCTTTACAAAGTTATGCAACAAACCTCTAAGTTTTCCACAGAGAACTTAGCTTCATCCCAAATTTTGATATATTTTTACTATGATCTGATCAAACTATTTTCTAATTTTTTTGTGATTTCTATTTTTACTTATGTTTTATTTAGAAGTAAATTTTCCAAGTATTTAGGTCTTTTCTAGATGTCTTACTGTTATTAAATATTAATTTAATTCCCCTATAGCCAAAGAACACATTCTATAAGATTTTTATTTTTCAACATTTATTAAGGCTTATATTATGCCATATCGCATGGTCTATCTTGAGGAACATTCAATCGAATGCTGCAATTTTTAACAATGGGTATTTTGCATTGTTGTTAATAATGTTCTATAAATGTCAAGCAGGTCAAATTGGTAAATAGGTTGTTTGCATTGATTATAATCTTACAGTTTGTCTATTTGTTTTTAACCCCTACTAGGCACATACACATTTATCATTTTTATATCTTCCTGATTGACCCATCTATTGCTATGAAATGTCCTCTATTTCCAATAATACTTCTTGTCCTGAGGTCTATTTTGTCTGACACATTTAAATAGCCATTCTCATTTTTTTATGCTTAATATAACATGGCATCTGTTGCCATCCTTTTACTTTTAACCTGTCTTTCATTCTAGATTTTAAATGTGAATTTTGTACAAAGGATATAGTTAGATTTTGCTTTAATGTATTCTAACAATCTGTATTTTAATCCAAATATTTAGTCCATTTATATTTAATGTAATTATTTATGTAGTTGAATTTTGCTCTACCATTTTTCCATTTTTCTTTTTGTTTTGCTTTTTTCTCTATACCTCCTTTCCTGCTTCTTTTGTGTTAACAAATCTTTTTAATATTCTACTTTATCTTACCAATTGGCTTTTTAGCTCTATCTCTTTGTATTAGTTTTACTAGTTACTCTAGAGACTACAATACGTACCCTTAATGAGTCATAGTTTACCTAGAATTATTATACCATGAAAATGAAAGAAATCTGAAACATTATAATTACTTCCCCTAACCTTGATTCTCTATTTGTTATTACACGAGATATAAACTTTACAATATAATACAATGAGCTTTGTTTTATATAGTCAGTTGTCCTCTAAAAACAAAATAAGCCTGCCCTGGCTGGTATAGCTTAGTAGATTGAGTGCGGGCTGTGAACCAAAAGGTCACGGTTCGATTCCCAGTCAGGGCACATACCTGGGTTGCAGGTCAGCTCCCCAGTGGGGGCCATGTGAGAGGTAACCACACATTGATGTTTCTCTCCCTCCCTTCTCCTCTCTCTTAAAATAAAGAAATAGAATATTTTTTTTTAAAAAAGCCTTTTATACTTTTGTATGTATTTACTACTTAGCAGTCCATATACTCTGGTTTCTCTTCAGATCATATAAATCTTTCACCTTTTACTTAGCGGTCCTCCTCATTGCTTCCTGTATTTTGTGTCCATTCTGGAAATCCTTTAGCATTTTTTATACTATAGGTTTGCCAACAATGTATTTTTTCAGCTTTTAGGTATCCAAAGATCTCTTAAATTAGTGTTTATATTTTTTAAATTCTTTTACTGGATACAGAATGCAGAATTAATATATTTAAGCACATAAAAATGCCGTTCTGTTGGCTTCTAGCCTACGTTGTTTTGATGAGAAGTCAACAACAATAAGATAGTTGTTTACCTCTATGTAAATCTGTCATTTTTTTCTCACTAGCTGCTTTTAAGACTTTTAGAAAAATGCCACATTTGCTTATGAGTGGTTTCCTTTGTCTTTGCTATATTTGGAGTTTGCTGAGATTCTTGATTTTATAAGTTGATGTTTTTGAACAATTTTGTGAAAATTCACTGTTTGCTTGTGTTCTGCCTCAAGGGTGTTCTGACAGGCAGTTTCTACAAGGGAGAACCTCTGTTTTCCTTCCGGGACTTGAATTTCAAGTAAATGAGATTGATTACTGCTTAATAATGTCTCCACAGTCAGAGGAGTTCTGGCTTTTTTTTTTTTTTCAAATCTTTTTTCTCTTTGATTTTTTTGGTCATTTCTGTTGTTCTGTATTCCAGTGTACTGACGCTTTCTTCATCTCTCTCCAATCAATAGTTAAGCCCATCCAGTGCTGTGTGCATGTGTGTGTGAACTGTATTTCTCTGCTTTAAATGTCTATTGGTTAGTTTTGTAGATTATACTTTTCTAGTTGAGTTTCCCTATCTGTTCAATTATTATATCCTTCTTTCTCTTTAGGTCCTTAAACTATGTAAAACTATGGCGACTTCAAAGTCCCTGCCTTCTAATTCCAACTTCTGGGTCATCTCTGAATCTGTTTCAGTGGATGACTATTATATTAGTATATAATAGCAACTTAGATAAAACATTTTAGACACTCTGATTTCTATTTTCTTCTTTTAAATAATGCTGTCTTTTATTCTAGGATGCAGTGGGATAACTGGCCTAGCCTTTTAAGCTTGTGGAGGCTTCGTTTGCTTTACCAAAGCTTTCTAATTGTTAGTGGGCTTCAAAGTCCAACTTTTTTTCACCCAAGACTTTTCTCAGCTAATATTTCTTATAAGTTCATTCTGCTCTCTAGCTTTGGTTTTCTGCTGGACTTCTTTGAGTCTCTCAAAGGTATTTTTCAGGGTTCAGTAAAATATTTGAGAGGAATTAAACTCATATCTGAAGTTTCCATTTTTCCAGAATTCTGTTCTTCAATTCCAGGCTCTTATATACTTCCAGACTCTACCCCCTGCCAACTACCCTCAAGAAAAATGTAGCTTTCTGCTTGAGTTTTAAGATCCCTGCAAACCACACTGACTAGGATGCCCCCAGGAGAAGCAGCCTCATAAATATGGATGTCACCCAAAGAATTTAACTTTTATGACCAGTTTCTACTTGCTTATGATTACTCTTCAAACTTTTAAATAATTGTGTGTGCTAATTTTGTTCAAATTTTATAATTGTTACCTGCAGGAGAATTATATGGATACTCTACTCTTCTATTGTTGACTAGCAATTTCCTATTAATATTTTTCATTTTATGACAGCGATTTCGTAAAACAAAGAGTATTGCATTCTCTAGCACCTAGAATACAATAGCCTTTAAATTATCATAAAAGTTTGGAGTGGATGAGATCAAGGGGCACTGGTTAAGAACATATTGTGACTTTCAAAATAGGGAGATGTACAAATGTAATAACACAAAGGAGTATAGTTTGTTCTGCTGGCTTATTTTTCGAATGAGAATGTTTGAACATTAACATGTTCAAATACCTTTCCCTGCCAAGTCAACATCATCAAACAAATAGATTAAGGTAGAAAAGCACTCAGGGGTATTCTAAGGTGAACTAACTAACACTCCTATGCATGAAGACTGTTAAATAACTGAAAATCATCTCTCAGGTAAATAGAGCTGGTCCTCAACATCAATTTAGTCCATTCTGCCTAAAAATAAGGTTATTTCCTTCTCTTTAAAGTATTCAGCCCTGGGTGGTGTAGCTCAGTGGATTAATCTTGGGTTTGCGAACCAAACAACCACAGTTTGATTCCCAGTCAGGGCACATGCCCGGGTTGCAGGGCAGTTCCCAGCAGGGGACGCATGAGAGGCAACCATACATTGATGTTTTTCTCCCTCTCTCCTTCCCTTCCCCTCTAAAGATCAATAAATAAAATCTTTAAAAAATAAAATAAAGTATTCAAATTCTCACCCCCCACTGCTACCTTTGGTAATATTTTCTTCTCTGAGTTGGGTCAGAGAGAGCAATAAAACAGAAGAGAAAAAGTCAGATGTTTGAAATTAGAAGCGAAGTTTTAGGTTAATTACTCTTGGACAGGGTTGTGAGAATCCAAGTCAGAGCTATGACCATCATCACATGGTACAGGTAGGATAGAAGGCAGACACATGGTGACCAAATGTCCACACTCTGTTAAAGATGAATAGATGGTTTCAAAGACTAATAGCTAATGAATATTTTGGGGGTGGAAGCAAGGAATATGAATCAAAGTGTTATTATGGGTAAATTCAATATCTAAAATAGAGATGGTATAGTACAGGATGTATATCACAAAGGCTTCTTTCAATAGTGGACATAAAATTGTTCCAGACCTCCTGTTTTTAAATCCTAGAGCCATCATCCTCTAGTCATAGGATTTGGATAAAGTGGTTTAATCTACCTGTGTTGTGGCATCTGGGAACAGGGGTATAGTGACCGAGGACCAGGACTCAGTCTCCAGATGTCTTACCTCATGCATAGATGTCTGACTCTCCACACGATTTGGCCTTTTCAATTCCAACCTGGCCATTTCAGACTTTCCTTTCTACAATCTAATTTCCTATTATTTTACTCCCTGCAACATCACCTTCTATCCTCTCTGGAATTAAACTTAAATATTTCCAGTTCCTTTTAAAATCTATCTTAGGTGGACTTCCAAGCTAATTAATCAGACTTCACCCCAAAGGCTGCTCTCAGGAAACCATTAGTCCAGTTGAAACTTTCTGTATTCCAACAGATGTTTCATATTTATTTATGTAAGTAACCAGATTCTACTGCTATAAGCACTTTAACAGCTCTATATCTAAATATTCCATATTTCTACTTTGCTGAGGGCAATATCAAAAATAGTACTGAAAACACAAATAAAGGGAAATAAACACAAAAGTGTCTTTTGATAGCTTACAAAACCTGTTCAGAAGAGCAGGCACTTTTAATTAGTAATGCTACAAGACTGCAGGAGCAGCAAAATGTGATTCCTTAAAACATAATAGGATGTGCTGATTCACAGGCAGCAGCAATAAAACCTGGAATCTGCCTATCTGCAATGGCAATTCTGGCCCTTCCAATTTCATTTCTGAAAGATCTGCCTTAATAGGAAACTTTATACAGAGCCTGGACTCTGAGAGAAAAAAATGGACGTAACTTTTCAGCTTGCAAGATAGCCCAATTGTGTGCTTCTTCTTTAGCGGTAAAGAACATATTCCTGTCCCCTGTTCCTGAAAGCTCTTCTCATCCATGTGGGACCTTGTAGATTTGTATATGCCTTACCTTTGCCTAAAATCCTTTAGGTCAACAAATAATTTGATTTTTAATTTAATCTTTATTGTACTTTTTTCATTACCATGTAGTTCCCTTAAACCCCCTCCCCATCAATCACCACACTGTTGTCCATGAATCCTTTTTCCTTTTCGCTCAATCCCTCCACCTCCTAACCCCACCCCCACCGTAGCTGTCATCCTGCCCTCCATCTATGAGTCTGTACCCATTTTCCTGTTAGTTCAGTTTGTTCTTTAGATTCCACATATGAGTGAAATCATATGGCATTTGTCTTTCCCTGACTAGCTTATTTCACTGAGCATAATATTCTGTTGGCAAAGGGTAAAATTGTCTTCTTTTTTTTACAGCTGAGTAGTATTCCATTGTGTAAATGTCCCATTTGTTTTATACACTCATCTACTGATGGACACTTGGGCTGCTTCCATATTTTAGCAATTGTAAATAACACTGCAATGAATATAGGGGTGCTTATGTTCTTTTGAATTCACATTTTGAGTTTCTTTGGATATATTCCTAGAAGTGGGATAGCTGGGTGACAGGCAGATCCATTCATCATTTTCTGAGGTATCTTCATACTACTTTCCACAGTGGCTGAACCAATTTGCATTCCCACTAACAGTGCAAAAGGGGTCCCCTTTGTCCACATCCTCACCAGCACCAGTAGTTTGTTGATTTATTGATGATAACCATTCTGAGAAGTGTGAGATGATATCTCATTGTGGTTTTAATTTGCATCTCTCTGATCATTAGTGACATTGACCACCTTTTCATATGTCTATAGGCCATCTGTATGTCCTCTTTGGAGAAGTGTCTATTCAGGTCCTTTGCCCATTTTTTAAATGGTTGTTTGCTTTTTTGGTGTTGGGTTCTATAAGATCTTTATAAATTTTGGATATTAACCCCTTATCAGATGTATTAGCAAATATGATCTCCAATTCTGTGGATTGTCTTTTTATTTTGTTCATGATTTCCTTTGCTATGAAAAATCTTTTATTTGACGTAGTCCTATTTGTTTATTTTTTCTTTTGTTTCCCTGGTCTGGGGAGATATATCTTTTGCCGGATATATCTCTGGCAAAAAAGACACAGCAAAAAGCAGCGTCTTTTTCTTTTTAAAGATTTTATTTATTTATCTTTAGAGGGGAATGGAAGGAGAGAGGGAGAGAAATATCAACATATGGTTGCCTCTCGTGTGTCCCTTGCTGGGAACTGGCCTGCAACCCAGGCATGTGCCCTGACTGGGAATCGAACCACGATCCTTTGGTTCTCAGGCCCGCGCTCAATACACTGAGCTACACCAGCCAGAGGCTGGGGAGATATATCTGATAAAATATTGCTATGAGCAATATCTGAGATTTTGCAGCTTATGTTTTCTTCTATGATTTTTATGGTTTGGGGCCTAAACTTTAAGTCTCTGATCCATTTTGAATTTATTCTTGTGTATGGTATAAGAAGGTGATCTGGTTTAATTTTTCTACATGTATCTTGTCCATTTATTGAATAAACTATATTTAGTCCATTGTATGTACTTGTTTCCTCTGTTGAATGTTAATTTACTATAAAGGTGTGGGTTTATTTCTGGGCTTTGTATTCTGTTCCACTGATTTATGTGTCTATTTTTATGCCAGTACCATACTGCTTTGATTACTATGGCCTTTTAGAGTAGTTTGATATTAGGTAGCATGATTCCTCCAATTT